>JABCQV010000088.1:0-140120 GCA_013186375.1 Fusarium aywerte | reverse complement strand
TCCCAATGGGTTGGGATGGGAGGGCGAGGCATTGTCTTTTCCCCTTTCTCCCCTTTGTTCATAATGGCCTGTACCATTCGGTGTGGCCAAGGCGTTTGCAAAAACAATGACCACTATGGTCGAAATGTATACCTTAATGCTCCTGCGGTTAGGCAGTGAGGGAGAAGAAGAAATATAGAAACCGGCATCATGGAAGGGACTGGTAGAAGCCGACGCGGTGGGGGATTGATAAACGGAATAAGAGAACCAAGAAGCTAATTAATACAAGGCCGAAATGGTACTGCACTATGCTTCGCGAGATTTACCTTTCTAATTGGACGGAGGATCATGATCTGGTTACTGGTGAGAGAGCAGGCTATAGCTCTAGTTGCGCTTGGCCGATCGAGACTGCGATTGGACACCCGCGTGGTGACCGACTGGCTACCAGTACCTAGTATCACGAATTTGATAACTACACGGTTCTCGTTTTGCTTAAGAGGAGTTCGGCTGAATTTAAGCCAGTATACAATAATGATTAATATAATAAATATCACTTAGTCAACTCATAGCATGCCTTTTAGTAAACCCTGGTGATTTTTAAGTTGACCTGTCGGCTTTGTTCCGTATAGCTTTATCGGTCCTGGTTGATCTTCAGTTCTCGTATGAAGCGGGCCCTAGTAAGCCGTGAAACCGTTTATCAGACCATACCAGTTGCGTCAAGGAACCTTTGTTTGAAAACGACCAACTGGGGCATGGAGAAGCTTCAAGATATGCAGCTTATCGTTCGTGACTCACTGAGTCACATTGCTTCACAACCCACACAGCCCTTCCGTATTGTCCAGATGAATCAAAACCACCTAAGCTATAAGTCCTACATCGGACTCCGTAACTCCCTCTTTAACTCAGCAGCAATACTCGCAGTTAGAGATTGCGCGAAAAGTATATATGTGTCATCCGTGTCGCACATTCAATAGAATCACGACAGGAGCCAACATTCACCATGGCTGAGCCTACCAAGTTGCATTCACCCTCACCACCCAGCGAAGAGCAAGGTACTTTACTCGTGGAAACTGAACGGCTTATCATACGTCGATTATATCTTTCAGATGCATCCGTCATGGCGGCTGCAGCCAACAATAAATCTATTGCTGTCAATATGCGCAATGCATTTCCATCACCGTATAAGCTCTCTGATGCACACAACTTCCTCGAAAATATAGCCTGCAAGTCAGACGGCACATCCTACCCACAGCACAATGGCATCTTTCTCAAACCCAACAAAACCGAGAATCCGTCAGAAGAGCCGCTTTTCATTGGTGTCATTGGCATGGTGCCTAAAAAAGATATCTACTTTCGTACGTGGGAGATAGGCTACTGGCTGGCTGAGCCGGCTTGGGGTAAAGGCTATGCAACGGAGGCTGTGAAGGCTTTTGTGCGGTGGTGCTTTGAGACGTGGCCTGAGTTGAACAGGATTGACGCATTAGCTAACGCACGAAATGCTGGAAGTCAGAATGTGTTGAAGAAGTCTGGTTTCGTGCAGGAGGGCGTCAGAAGAGCTGCCATTTTCAAGAATGGCGAGTTCTTGGATGAGGTTCAGTTTGGGTTACTAAGAAGTGAATTGTAGCATGAGAACAAATGAAGTTAAATTGGCGGGTGCTCAGAGATGATATGTGCTGATGCACAGCGAGTGCGTGCGAGGTTGAAACCATCGGTACTCATGGACAATAGACGTATATAGTAGAGTTGAATGGGTATTGGTCTTGGTCTATAATTTTGTATTAGCACGAACTAAATATCTCTTGATAACCAATCAAGGCTACGAACTCTATGATACTGATTAACCAGAGAAGGACTTAGTCCGTGGTAAGTTGGAAATTTTATTCTAAAATATATGACGCCTCAGACTCAGAGGAGGAATGTTTGTATTCAGTCTCTTGAGAATCGAATTTGGTGGAGATTATTAGGCCTTATCAAAGAACATCAGGAAAAGTTGAGGCAGTGTTCGAGAAAGAAGTTTGCGGAACACCTTTAATTATCATTATTTTTCTTATCAAATTTGGTAGACAAATTTCACCATCATTGGCAACTTCCAGCCGATTTATGGTGATGCAATCGTAGGCGAGATGCCACTCGGTAATATAAAAATCAACGAGTAATGGTCGAGCTCTAATTGGCTCTCCTCACCGCAAGAATGATAGTCCGGCCCACCATCAAGAGCAAAGCTCCCAGGTTTCAACGATCCCCGGATAGCGGGAGATGACGGCCACTATCACGAAGGCGAATTCCCCTCCATCAATCTGCCATTGACCTCGAGCCAGAGGCCCTCCTGGGAGACTCTACATACATCGTCGCATCCACGGCCACTCCCTCTCTGCTCACTACATCATGGCTTCTCTCCGACTCGCCAGCCGAGGCGCCAAGAGCCTGTGCATGCGGCCAGCAACATTCGCCGCCCGCCCTTTTTCGACGACATGCCTCCGAAGACACGCCGCTCCTGTCGAGACCGTTGGTACCAGACTTGTGCCTGTTGACGAAGACTTTTCCTCCGCCCAGGACGCTTATGGTCTCTCTAAGCCCCGAACTCCCGGAACTCGAAAGTCGCGCGAGAACTCGGTTCAAGACCGAAAGGTTCGACACTACACGGTCAACTTCGGTCCTCAGCATCCCGCTGCTCACGGTGTGTTGCGTCTGATTCTCGAACTCAATGGTGAAGAGATCGTCCGAGCCGACCCTCACGTCGGTCTACTCCACCGAGGTACCGAGAAGTTGATCGAGTACAAGACATATCTCCAGGCTCTGCCTTACTTTGACCGACTCGACTATGTCTCCATGATGACCAACGAACAGTGCTTCTCCCTGGCCGTTGAGAAGCTGCTCAACGTTGAGATTCCTGAGCGAGCCAAGTTCATCCGAACCTTGTTCGGCGAGATCACTCGTATCCTCAACCACCTGATGTCCGTTCTCTCACACGCTATGGATGTTGGTGCTTTGACACCTTTCCTGTGGGGTTTCGAAGAGCGTGAGAAGCTCATGGTAGGTAGACGATGGTCAATTGGACGATAGCGATAACTGACAATAGTAGGAATTTTACGAGCGTGTTTCTGGCGCCCGTCTCCACGCTGCCTACGTCCGACCTGGTGGTGTTCACCAGGATATCCCCGCTGGTCTTCTCGACGACATTTACCAGTGGGCTACCCAGTTCGGCGACCGAATCGACGAGACCGAGGAGATGTTGACAGATAACCGTATCTGGATTGAGCGATTGAGGGGTGTTGGTGTCGTTCCTGCTGCCGAGGCCCTGAACCTTTCCTTCACTGGTGTCATGCTTCGAGGTTCTGGAGTCCCCTTCGACATCCGCAAGAACCAGCCCTACGATGCTTATGACCAGGTCGAGTTCGACGTCCCTGTTGGAACCAACGGTGATTGTTACGACCGATACCTCTGCCGAATGGAGGAGTTCCGTCAATCCCTCCGCATTATCCACCAGTGTCTCAACAAGATGCCTGCTGGTCCCGTCCGTGTCGAGGATTACAAGGTTTCCCCTCCCCCCCGAGCCGCCATGAAGGAGAACATGGAGGCCCTTATCCACCACTTCCTGCTCTACACCAAGGGTTACGCCGTTCCTCCTGGTGAGACCTACTCCGCTATCGAGGCCCCCAAGGGTGAAATGGGTGTCTACGTCGTTTCCGACGGCAGTGAGCGACCTTACCGATGCCACATTCGTGCTCCCGGTTTCGCTCACTTGGGTGGATTCGATCACGTTTCCAAGGGTCACTTGCTGGCTGATGCTGTGGCGGTCATTGGTACCATGGATCTGGTGTTCGGTAAGTTATCCCCCCGGTACTTGTATCAACTCATGCTAACATTTTATATAGGTGAGGTCGATAGGTAGAGCATGTGGAAAAGAAAGAAGATTAGAATGGGTTTCTTTTGTTTGTAATCATAGCTGATAGGGAGACCACGGTAAATACTCCCAGAAATGTCGTGTGCTCGAGCGAGAAGCTATGTAGAGGTGATGCTTGTTGAAGTTTAGCAATGAATCATCTTAGTTCCATTTTTGGCTCAACTTCGCCTAGGGTGATTATGTACAGATCTAATGTTACAAAACACGAGTACACATGTGTAAATTCTACAGGATCTTGGTACCAGTACCAGAAGCCTGCTCCATGAAGAAATTCTTCAGGGGGCTCAGAGCATTGACAGCTCTTAGACCAACCGAACGCAGCGGTATCAGAGGGCCACTCTCAACGGAGTAGAGCTTGTGAAGCTTATCACAGACGTTAAGAATGACGTGGTTGGCGGCATATCGCTCGCTATTGTATGATTCGAGAGAGAGCGAAGTGCCAAGATCCTGGCCATGAGAGACAGCAAACTCGATGGTCTTGACCAGGCTCTGCGCATCTCCCTGACCTTGATTCAAACCTTGACCTGCCAGTGGGTGGATAGTATGAGCCGCATCACCAACAAGGGCAACACGTTCACCAGTATATGTGTCAGCATGTCGCAGCTTCAGAGGGAAAGATGCAACACTGCCCTCCTGCACGCCAACAACAGGCTGTGGAAGAGCCTCGGCGTCAAAGCGCGTGTGCTGTAAGCGCCAAGATAGCTCTTCTTCTTGTCTGTCCTGTTGGGAGTGCATAAAGCCGATATCAACAGGGCTCAGGCGGAAAGCAGCATTAACCATAGCAATAAAGTCTTTAGGGCTGAGACTCTTGAGAAGAGCAGCCTTCTCCGGGGTAGTAGACCATACCAACGTAGCGTATTTGCCAGGCATAGGCAACATCGCGACGGGTCCAGTGGGCAAGAATCGCTGATAAGCAATTTTGTTGAACTGACCACCCCAGCCCTCGCCTTGAAGCTCCAGAGTTGCGACAACACCATGTCTGCCATAATCCCAACCGCGGCTATTGATGCCGGCAAAAGTGCGCACAGGGCTGTTAGCTCCATCTGCTCCAACAAGAAGACGTGCTGCTAGAGAATGACCGTTTGATAGCTGTACGACCGGCCACTCGCTCAAGTCCAAGTCCTCAGTTTCCTTGCCTAGATCGATGCTCTCGACCTTAGTCTTATCAAAAATGTCCACTCCGCCAAGTTCGTGCAATCTTTTGAGTAGTCCAGATGTTAAATTCAGATTCTCCGTCATGTAAGCGATTGTCTTGTCTCCAGTCGTGCTGGGTGGCCAGTCGAACTCGATTCGGGCACCAGTAACTCCATCCCATACTTGCATTTCTTGGTAGTCTTGAACCCGATCACGTTGCAAATGCCGCCATGCTCCGATCTTGTCGAGATACTGCGCTGATGCAGGGGTGAGAGAGCTGCATCTGTTGGAAAATTGGGTCGAGGGGAGTGAGAACGAGGAGATTTTGGAGAGATCTTGAGCTTCAACAAGGGCAACTCGAAGACCGGCAGTTATAGGATTGGCACCTGATCATGTTAGAGACGCCAATTGATCGGAAGCCAGAGACTTACGAAGAGCAGTCAGTAGACTTAGACCTGCCGGTCCGCCACCAACACATACAACATCGTAAATGTTGTCCTGGGTAGAAGTTGAAGCCCGCCGCAGTTGAGACTGATATTGACGGGCACAGGTTCGACAGACAAAGCCTGACTTGCCCAGAAGGGATCGACGAGCCAACATTTTCCCTTGCCAGCAATAAACCTTATATCCGGAGAATTGATTTGCGACAATTATATCACGACTTACAATTCAGTAAAAGACATGGCTAGAAGCTCCATATCTCTTCCACCTAAATTAATCGTCAATCGTTCGATAGCTCGTGGTCGAAGGTGGCATACTGTGGCTTAAAAAATGTGGCGGTGCTACAAGGATCTGATCCGAACGACATCTTGAGCGGGTCAAGTGACAGGGTAGTCGCGAACCTGATTTGAGTTGCCACAGACAACCGCACTATCAATTGCCATTGCGTCAAGGGTCTCACCCGCGCCCGTCATCAACAATTCGCTTGTCTACCCAGAGACCAGTTTCTTTCACGATCCATCACCCCACTACTGCAGAATTCTGCCTTTTTCTGGTCTTCTTGTGAAAAAGGACTTTTCATCTTATCCTTTGCGCTGAGATCCTTCTCAGTCAGTATTGCAGAGTCAAGAGCTGCTGCCTGCACTCCTTTGTTGTTCTTCTGAAACTATTCCCACCTCAGGTTCGATCTTCAAAGCTACAAAACGTGGCCGGTCTCCTAGCTGCGGCCTGCGCATCATTCAACTTTTACCATACTCGTCCACACCTTTTACACTCTTCGCTTATCGTGCTTTCCGTTAAGCTAAGTTGAACCATGGCCGACATCGATGATTATCTCGAAGAGGGTTTCGACCCGCGCTCTGTTACCGTACCACGCCTCCGGTCAATTCTTGTTACACATAATGTCGAGTATCCTGCTACTGCGAAAAAGGCCCAGCTCGTTGATCTGGTGGAAGAACATGTCTTGCCTCAAGCTCCTAAACTGCGAGCCCAGCGTGCGCGCGCTAAAAGGTCTAGCATGGGCATCGTGAACGCTGGCAGCCCTGAAGATAACGGTATCTGGGACGATTATGATCTACCACCTCCTTCAACAGTAAAGAAGCAGCGATCAAAGTCTCCTCGCAAGACATCTAGCCGCATTAAGGTTGAGGATGATGTTCTTACGACTCCTGCGCCTAGAAGTCCCACAAAGCGCGGCACTCGATCAGTAAGTCGCGCGCTTTCGCACACTGACGAGCCCGACTATTATGAGCCACCTCGCTCCGTCCGTCAGCCGCGGAGGGACCTAACTCCCAAGATCAAACAAGAACCTGAAGAAGAAGAGGAGGAGGAGGAGGAAGAAACAATATTACCCGATCACGAAGAGAGTGTTTTCACATACGACAATCCTTTCCAGAGTGGAAGTTCCCCAGCTCAGAACAAGACGCCCGTCAACCGCCGTCGCACGGCTGGAGCAGATTCTATCAGGAGCGTCAAGTCATCGTCGCGACGAAGAACGGGCGGCTATAATGAAGACTACGAGGAGACTTATGAGCCTCAAACCCCTATATATCGTGAGCCAACTCCGGACTCGCTCGAGCCTGGTGAGGAGTTTACGCCTAATGAACAACTGGAGCTTGAGGAAGCTGCAAGCCGAGGTGAAACAGCCGTCGAGCCACGTAAACCTGCGGGCCAAGTTTCCCGAAAAGGTGGCTTCAAGGCTCCTCTCTTGGTGCTGTTTCTGTCCCTTTTTGGGGCATACCTTGCCTGGTATCGTCAGGAGAAGATAGCTGTTGGCTACTGCGAGGTTGGTGGACAAGCCAAGTCGCTGGTTTCACCCGATGTCCCTGTTCCAGACGCTCTTTTGCCTTTTGTCGAGCCTCAGTGCGAACCTTGCCCGGCGCACGCCTACTGCTATGGTGACTACTCAGTTCGTTGTGAGAATGGCTTCATTCTCAAGCCCCATCCTCTGTCTCTTGGTAGTCTGGTTCCCCTCCCACCCACCTGTGAGCCAGATGGTGAGAAGGCAAGGCGCGTCAAAGCTGTAGCCGACAAGGCTATCGAAGAACTTCGAGAACGACGAGCTCAGTATGAGTGTGGAGAGCTTGTTACTGAGGATGGCCACAAGGAAGACTCTCCTGCCATTCCTGAGCATGAACTTAAGAAGACTGTCAGCCGCAAACGCTCACAGAGACTCAGCGAGGAGGAATTCGATGAGCTTTGGGCTGCCGCCATCGGCGAGGTTGCGACCAGGGAGGAGGTAGAGATTGTTGAGACAGCACCGTAAGTTATTTCTACTTGATAGCCCGATAAGCAAAGCTGGCGACGACATTATTTCTTCAACTGTTTCTGACCATGAACTAACCAGATCCACTATCGACCCTACAGATCGTCCGATTCCTCCGATCTTCCAGATCGACAGCTATCGTCCTCGTCTCTCGCTCGCCTTCCGCTCACCTGCGCGCTCAAACGATCGCTCCGACTCAGCTTGGCAAGATATCGACTCACAATTGGACTTTTAGTCGCTGCAGTCTTGGGTGTCTTCTATATGCGGGCCCGATACCGGAAGCATGTCGCTACAAAGGCTCAAGTTCCCGCTCTGGTCGACACCGTTCTAGGAAGACTCGCCAACCAAAAAGAGCTTGGTGAAGAGGGTATTGACGATCCTTGGCTCTTTTTGCCAAACTTGAGAGACGACGTTCTTCGAACTGTGCACTCGTTGTCTGAACGAGAACGTATCTGGCAACGTGTCCGAGCTGTAGTCGAGCAAAACAGCAACGTTCGAACCAGCCAACGTGAAGGGAGAAGTGGCGAGGTTGGCCGTGCTTGGGAATGGATTGGCCCTGTCGCTGGCGAGGGGGCGAGGAGGCGACGAAGCGGCCGGGTATCCCTTGGTCCTGACTTGCATACAGACTCTCCAGAGGCGTCAAAGGCCACGCCCGAGGCGAAAAAATGGGATGAATCAAGGCCGATTTATTAATATTCTTTTTTAATGTATTTTGAGTATTGACTCTTGTTGCATTCCATAATCACCATTTCCTATCATTTTTACACAGGGGAGACTGTTTTGGGTAATGGGTGATTTGGAGTAATGAGCCAGATGCTCTTGGGAAAGGCGTTGCGGTTTCCGTTCGTTCAAATGTACGATAACTCGTGTACAAATGCATGAGAATTTTCTATTAGACATAAGTCAGATATAAGCCATGTTTGAAACAAAAAATATCGAAATGATAGAGCACGCAAGATATCGGCCGTTAGTATACAGCTCAAGCATACGATTCGTTTCGTCTAACAACGGCATGCGACAATATCACTTTATTCGTTCGAACAGGAAAGCTTAAGTTGTTGTGTTGTAGATGTGTTTTTGTTATTTTGCGATCCGCCGAGAATAGGCGATGTCGGAGATCCCGACCTTTCCCGACGAGCAATTTACAGCTCCGATAAACCCATTTGAACACAATGGATCCCAAATCTCGAAGATCTCACAGATAACAGCTATCCGGCAGTGAAGTAACTAGGGTCTTGATTGATTCGGCTAATGCACAGGTGTTGTTATGACACAATGGGGGTACAAAGAAAAACCGTGGAATCCAGTGATCGAGACTCTAGCGGCGTATAATTATCTATTGGGCCTTGGAGGCAACGATCTCTGAGAAATAATGTTAGTCATGACAACGATTTGGCCGAAGCCGCTGGCACGTACTCTCGATATCAGCAACACTCTGCTGGAGGATTTGCTGAAGGACCTTGGGGTTCTCGAGTTCCTTCTGGACCTTGGCGATAACGGACTGAGCAAGCTCCTTCTGCTGGCGCTGCTTAACCTGGCCCTCGTAACGGACCCAAGAGTCAAGAACAGACTTGGCCTCAGCAGCCAGAGCAGTCTTCTGCTCGAGCTCGAAAGCCTCAGACTCAAGCTTGGCGGTCTCCTATAAAATAACCATATCAGCCACAACCTTTGTAATCATCCAACCGGCACTTCGAATTTACCTTGGAGACCTCGAACAGGCTCTTGGTGATCTCAACAACGCTGCCCATCTGCTTGACGTCCTCAATGCGGCCCTTGACAGCCTCGGTGTGGTCGGCACGGGCGCTGTTGAGGATGTTCTTGATCTTGTTGTTCTGCGCCTCAGCCCACTCCTTGTAGGCAGGGCCACCGTACTTGATCAGAGCACCCCAGACGGTAAGAAGGGAGATGGCGATGATGGTCTCCTCGTTCATGACGTAGTACTCGCTGGAGATGGCGTAGATGGAGAGACCGGCGGCGGAGCTGAGGATGGCGCTCTTACTGAGGAGGCTGTTACCGGGTAGAGAGTCGATGATGGTCTGAGCCTTCTTCTTGGGGTCCTCGGCGGGAACATTGCTGTTGTATCGCGCGGCGGCAACGGAGACGGCAGGGGCAGCTCGGCGGGCGAGGACGGGTCGGAGGAGGGGAGCGCCTACGTATCGAGAGTTAGTAAGGGTCGGAGGTGCGCCAATTGGGGCCGAATTGGCTTCGAATCGAGGAATTCGAGGTTTCTCGACGTACCGACGGCGCTTCGTACCAAGCGTGACGCCATTGTGAGATGGTTCGTGATGGGGGTATCGGGGGCTTGTCGTTGATCGGAGAGCTGGAAGTGAGGTTGAGGTTTTATCGCGCTAGCTCGGCAACGATCAAAAACACGTGACATTTATTGATTGAGCAGATCTGGAGTGCCGGGATTTTACCGTGTGGCAGCTGCTCAGATTTGATTGGTCAAAATTTCAACGTCTAAAGATTTTGAAGATTTCCCTTTTCATAACTTAGATGAGAGAAGCATCAATCCTTTGACCATTAATCACTTGTGATAATCTACTTTTTCTGTAGATTTCAGTTCTACCTCAATATCAGCATCTACTTTCACCTGCGGGTCTGCTTCGAGGATTCCATTTTGAATCAAAGTCTCAAATTTTGAACATGTCAAAAACAGCTTCTGAGCGCACCAAGCGCAAGAGGTCCTCTGTCCAAAAGGAACCCACCAAGCGTCGACGCTCATCGGTATCAAGCAATGAATCCGAAGATCCCAACGCCAAAATCCTCCTAATGGAACAAGGCATCCTGGAGTCGCGGAAAAACTATAACGACATTACCGTTCTTCTCAGTACTGCCAATGGCTTCAAGAACGGCGATCCAGAAAGCATGCTAGCCACAGTCGCTCTATGCCGAATTTTCCTACGGTTACTCGCTCAAGGCTCCCTGATTCTCAAGAAGAGTCTTTCTGAGAAGGACAAAGTAGTCGTGAATTGGCTCAAGAAGCAGTTTGGGGAGTTCAAGAAAACTCTAGTTGCTATCCTAAGGGATGAGGAGCTAGCGCCTACGGCCTTGACCTTGTGTATGAGAACGCTCAAAGGAGAGGGCGAGTCTCTTTACGACAAGGAAGAGTACATGTTCCCTCGAAATTTCCTCCGAGATATCGTGTCTTCCTTGTTTGAAAGTGAGAACGACGAGGTGATGAAAGCTTATATTGAGGACTTTGTGGAACAGTATGATGATATCCGTTACTTCACATTCGAAGCGGTCAAGCATATTGTGAAGGAGCAAGAAGACGACTCCTCACCAGAACTTTTTGACCAGTGCTTTGCGCTGCTATCAGCTCTTGATGGCGTCCCTGAGTCCGCCGATCAGCTTGAGGACTTTTATGTTCCCAAACCCAAGGACAAAGCTCATCCACTTCGCAAAGTCAGCCAGCACAAGAGACAAGGTCAGGAGGCATGGCTTTCTCTGATGACCCTCATCGATGCAAAGGAGCAGCGGCAACGAAAACAGATTCTCGACATCCTCTCAACAGTGATCGCGCCCTGGTTCACAAAGCCTGAGCTTCTGTCTGATTTCTTGACAGACAGCTATAATGCAGGCGGCGCGACTTCTCTCCTGGCCCTTTCCGGCGTATTCTACTTGATCTCGGAACGCAACCTCGACTACCCATCCTTTTACAACAAGCTCTACTCTCTCCTGGATCGGGACATCCTCCACTCCAAGCATCGATCTCGATTCTTCCGTCTTCTCGACACCTTTCTTGCCTCGACACATCTTCCAGCAGCTTTGGTGGCTAGCTTCATCAAGCGCCTTGCTCGTCTCTCGTTAAACGCTCCTCCGGGAGCTATTGTTTTTGTCACTCCTTGGATCTACAACTTGCTTAAGCGTCACCCGACATGCACCTTCATGATCCACCGAGAGATTCGAGACTCTGAGGTAAAGAAACACATCGAAGAGCACGGTGCCAAAGATCCTTTTCTTCCCAACGGGACAGACCCTATGCACACGCAAGCAATCGACAGTTGTTTGTGGGAGCTTGTTCAGCTGCAGTCGCATTACCATCCCAACGTTGCGACAATCTCCAAAATTATCTCGGAGCAGTTCACCAAACAATCTTACAACATCGAAGATTTCCTTGATCACTCATACGCCACTGTAAGTTTACCATCCCCTCTTCTGCTGTTCGTTCTCTGCAATAATGCTAACAACTGTGGCAGCTTCTCGAAGCCGAGATGGCAAAGGAGATCAAGAAGGCCCCTGTTACTGAGTTTCATATCCCAAAGAAGGTCTTTTTCCCTAATGAAGGCGCTGACGAGCCTAATAACTTATTTGTTAAGCTGTGGGACTTTGGACAGAGTTAAAGTTGTTAAGATTGGTTTGGCTGTGCGATTTGCTAATATCAAGCCGTTGGTTCAAAAAGTACTCGGAACATAGATACCTCCAAGAGACGATAGCCTAATTTTACAAAAACATCAAATATAAACTTGGATTTCCCTCCTTGTGCGAACCTTAGTTTGAATATATGTAATAATCTTCTCAAAAGTCTATTGACCTATAATATAATGGGCTCTCCAGCAAGTTTATGATTACCTGAATAATCCAAAAATCTGCAGAAAATAAAGATAAGAAAAGAAACCGCAAAAAAAGTTGAGAGGACTCTTGATGAGTCCGACCGTTATCCAGTCGACGCGGGCCTGATTCGAACAGACGCCTCCGAAGAGAATAGATTTCTAGTCTATCGCGTTAGACCACTCCGCCACCGCGCCTTTCTCTTATTGATGAATTGTCTACAGAAATTAAGGGACAAGTCCTGAACATTCAGCCATGAGTTGAAGTTATCCATAGCATCCTCCACATGATTATATTCTATTAGTGAATATACGAGTTCTTGGATTCTGTTGCAGTAAGCTGTCATAGTACGGATTGGCATGAGGTGCACGCGTTTTGTTCTTACTCTCAGTGAATTTCTTGCAGTTTAGTTCCATTGCTGTGATCGTGGATACGAAACCAACTTAAACTGAATCTCGATGTCGACAAAAATACGAGCTACTAACTTTACTGATCATAGCCACTCCACGGCCGATGATTGCGTCAGATAACGTCGAATTATCACGTTTTTGCAAAGTACATAGTAACAGATTAAAATTATGTAGTGCATTGTTAAGTAGCACACTGTTTCTCTCCGAGCTTGGGCCTTGCAGTATCATTCGACAATTCGACTCGAAGACCAGGCTTTGGGCTGTTATTAACCCCAACTCCAAGCATGTTCGCGGCGACGCCATGGGTGGGCTTGCTTATGCTTGCAGCTTATGCGCTAAAGTTAGCCTAACAGTCACTGTGAAAGTCTGTTAACATTTTGACCTATGACTGCCCTCACGTGGCCAAATACATTTCAATGCATATTCATTGCTACAATTACAACTGAAACTAAGTTGATATGGATTGGACTTACAAGCCATACTGGTACACTTGACCCGAAGAAAAATATCAGCTCCAACTGAGAAATGAAGTAGTCCGTCCGAAAACTTGCCTGGTTCTGCTTGCATGTTAGTGCAAACCACACTAAAAGTTCATCCCCTGTCAGTCTTCGATAGCTGACATCATTACTACTTCTTCATTTGCACTTGCAAGCGAGACCTCGCGCCACTACGTACACTTTTGGCATTGGCTTTTCTTTTCACTTGCCCTCGAATTCCTCCTTTCTCATCCTTTGCCAAATCATCTTTATCCATCGGCGATCGTCAACATGTCGAGCAATCGCTTTGCCGACTTGGCGAGTCCTAGCAAATCCACCTCAACCCCTCCTACTTCAGATTCGAAACAGCCCCAGGCTCCTGAATCTTCAAATAACTCGAACGCAGCCAAAGCTAGGAAGAGGAAGGGACATCGCGGTGGTAGGAAGAAGAGAACGCGCAGAAAGAGCTTCGCAGCATTAGATGATGATGAGCATGATGAGGCTCGTGAAGCGACAGGAGAGGGTTTCTTCAATCTTCCTCGCGCAAACCTAAGCAATACCAGTATCGACAGTGAAGCATTGTTGGATCATCGGTAAGTTTTCCATATGTGGAGAATTGTTACGACAATCACCTAACAAACCCACCAGAGATCATCAGCCATTGCGTCCTAGACGAACATCAACTGCACCAGCTCCTGGTGGTTTCCCACCATCGCCCTATACAAGCTCAGGTAACAATCGCATGCGATCGATACCGGCAGTCTCTGCCGAGGAAGAGCACCGAGACCACTCACCATGGGATGAAAACGCACCTTTGCTCGGCGACTCGATGACTTCTGGCTATGGTGCCAGCGATGCAAGGTCGAACCGTACGAGAAGCCGTCGCGCGTCAAATAAATCATCGACGACGCGCCTAGGCACCTCATCCGGCGCAAGAGATAACTACGATGTCAACGCTCCTCCTTCGATGCCCGGCTCACCCACATTCGGCACTGCTGATCGTATCGAGCTCAGTTTGGGGGACGTTATGATACGGGATGGACTCGGCGCTCGCGATGACTCTCCGCACCGCTTGATGGGCGAAATCGACTGCCTCTCCGATCTTGACGACATGCGGGATGGTCGCCCTGACATGAGTCGTAGGATGGCAACCGAAGCTGAGCAAGATGTATGCTTCCCTGTTCCGGGCATGTCAGAGCTTGGCGATGATGATACGCATTCTCAGACTCATGAGCACCGCCAGTATCGAACGCGGCGCCGTCGTGGTCAATGGCCCGACTTGTCCGTTCTAGAGGAGTGGAGCCACATGGAGAAAGAGGATCGAACAGAAGAGCGTCGAGTCAAACGTATCACCGAGCCGCAGCTCATCAATGGTCGCCTGCGCCCAGTACGTAAAGGACAATTTTATGAGGCGGTTGAGGAATCACCATATCGATTCACCTATTTCAACGAGGAGTTCCAGAGCACAGTTCACAGCCAGACCATTTCTGAACTTGTCCAGCCTGGGGGTGGGTTCCGTGAACTTTTTGTCCCAGACCCTCGAGTGCTATCAGACGACGAATCTGACGATGAGGACATTGAACCTATGCTGCCAACCAAACTCCATAATCTCAACACGGATGGGAACTCAAAGGCTCACACACGTCAACCGTCTCTATCAACTGTTCACGATAACCACGGATCACGCGAGGGAACGATATCGCCTCTCAAAGATCCTTTGGCACATGTGATCTCGAGAAGTGAGTCTGGCCAAGCCACGCCTACTGGTCGGAAATCCGCAGACGAGACTGCACATGCCTCTCAAAACACTGAGGGAGATTCAAAGGAAAAGATGACCAGATATGGCGAGCGACCAGTCTGGTGGCTTGATGTCCTCCGTCCTACTGAGGCTGAGATGAAGGTTATATCCAAAGCATTCGGCATTCACCCGCTTACTGCAGAAGATATCATGCTCCAGGAAGCTCGCGAGAAAGTCGAGCTCTTCCGACACTATTATTTTGTCAACTACCGATCATTTGATCAGGACGAAGACGGCAATAACTTTCTAGAGCCCGTGGATATGTACGTCGTTGTCTTCCGTGAGGGAGTTATCAGTTTCCATTTCTCAAGGACACCTCATCCCGCCAATGTCCGTCGTAGAATTCGGCAATTGAAAGACTACTTGATTCTTTCTTCAGATTGGATCTCATACGCTATTATTGACGACATCACCGACGTTTTTGCCCCGTTGATTGAGAAAATCGAGACTGAGGTTGACGACATTGACGATGCCATTCTGAGGTTGCACTCGTCTGCTGATAAGAGACTTAACGATGACGCTTCCAAAGGTGACGATGCGCAGGCGGCCTCCGACTCAAATATAGATATGCTTCAACAGGTGGGAGAATGTAGAAAGAAGGTAATGAAGCTATACAGGCTGTTGGGTAATAAGGCAGATGTTATCAAGGGATTCGCTAAACGCTGCAACGAGCGATGGGAGGTTGCGCCACGGTCCGAGATTGGTCTATATCTCGGCGATATTCAAGATCACATTGTCACCATGACTGCTAACCTTGGCCACTATGAGAAGTAAGTTGTCTCTCACTCATATCAGAACTACGCTAACATGGTCAGGATACTCGCTCGTTCCCACGGTAATTACCTCGCACAGATCAACATACGCATGAACGAACGCCAAGAACAGACAGCCGATGTTCTCGGTAAGCTCACTGTTCTCGGAACAATCGTACTGCCAATGAATATCATCACCGGTTTATGGGGTATGAACGTTTGGGTACCAGGCCAAGAGTATGAAGGGGACCTCACGTGGTTCTTCTGGATCACTGGCGGCTTACTGTTCTTCGGTCTTGCATGCTACATGATCGCCAAGAGGGTATACAATATTGTTTAATTCGACACATGCTTGCTGAGGCGGCTGAATTATGAGAGGAAGGGCAAAACTTGGTACTTTATTTCTTATCTGCTGAGGAGCGGCAGCAAGGCACACAGCAAACTTGCAGCTCCACTTCATTCTCTTTGTATTGTATTGTTGGTGTTGGGGGATATATAACAGGAAACGGATATTGGTTTCGGAGTTTTCATTACATCTAAGGAATACGTGTGACTCGTGCTGGTAGATGAGCTCAGGTTGGTTGGAGTTTTCCCGGATGGTATAGTTCGACACAAAATTGCCCGAGCTCGGAACATCATATCAACTACATGGTTTTTACAATTTTCTGCTATTAGGTTACTTTATGCGGCGGTCAGCCAGGCTTCAGGCCCAGTTTCGAGGGTGCTTTCGATTTATCCGTCCGTGAATGCCAATGACACATCTGCTATAGTTCTATGACTACGTGGTCGGGGCACCACTTCAACACAACCAACTACTTTTCGTTTGTACCATATTTTGTTTCGCCAGACTTACCAAATCACTGAAGATGGTTTTTTCTTTCTTTTTCTTTCCTTTTCTTTCTCGTAGCACCAAATCTGCATGTGAAAATGGTGAAAGGGGGAGATCGAATCGCAATATTGGCTACTCACCCACCCTATAGTTGGCTTGATAGAAGTTGAAAACACACCAATCATTCACAAACCAAGACTTGAGTATCACGATGGCCACTTTCGAATAAAATTAAAGCATTTAGAATACTATCGTCTTATTACTAATATTTTTTGGTTTAAACATACATCAGCCTGAAGCGTGAGATTGCCATTCAGCCACACTATAGATTAAGAGACACCGCTCTCAAAAGGGGTTAAACAGTAATTTACGTACAGCCTTGGTTGGTTTCAAAGGCACCATGCACGCCTGCTATGCTTGATGGCACTGGACTACAAAAGCACCTTCTCTCAACCCGTATCGCGGGTTTGGCTTCCCACAACAGTAAATCCGTAGCCAATTCTACGCCATAACGCCCGATACACCCAAATGCCGACCTAAGCCAGGATATGAAGCGCCCTGCCATGTTATTCAGTGTGCGATACTCTGCAACATTGCTAGAGGCATTCTGTAATATCTTGATGTAAATTTACCTCCGCTGTCCAGCGAATGTGGCTCGGAGAGCCAGAATCTGCTGCCTCTCTGCCTCGGGAAGCATATCGATCTGGGCTTGAGGAAGCTCCATGACTGCGCGCATCAAAGCCTCCTGATCTTGTGCAATTGGCGCAGGGGCAGCAGCAGGAGGAGCAGCGTAAGGTTGAGGAGGTGCCTGGTATGGCATAGCAGCCACGGGTGGGGTGTTACTCATACCAGGGAAGCCAGGCATGGGAGCAGGAGGGAAAGCAGCTGGAGGCGGCGCACCAGGCTCAACGACGGACTGGATCGCCTCGGGCGAGACGAGACCCATAAGGAGCAGAGCCTGGAACACTGCGTATCCAAGTTGTGGCGCTTGTTGAAGAAGTTCGGCAGCCCGCTGCGGTTCGGTGGTCGCAAGAGTTTTCATTTGGGAAAGAATGTCGAGAAGCTGAGGGGGAGGCAGGGTTTCGAGGGTTCGTGAAATAGCATCGGTGCAGGTGACGCCGGGTGGTAGCTCCTTTCCAGCGGGCAGAGGAGGAAGCGAGCTGGGCTGAGCATTGTAACTGGGAACGGCACCGTTGGAGGTGTGTGTGTTGTAGCCGGATGTGCTTGGGTCCTTGTCATCATCGCTACTCTTTTGCTCGTTACTAAAATCGACGCGAAGCTTTCGGCCCATGATCTCATAATCGTTCAGATTGCGCACGGCGGAAGAGGCAGAATCTGTACAGCATCGTTAGAGGTGAATAGGCGCTGTTGATTTCTGGATTTGTACCTGTATCAGGGTAGTCGGCAAAGCCAAAACCCTTGGGCCGGCCAGTCTCAGAATCGTAGACGAGACGGAACCGCTCGACCTTGCCGGCGCTGCTGAAGATGTCGGTAATTTGTTCCTCGGTAAGACCTGCAAGAAGGAGTTAAACGCAATGCGCTAGAGATGCGAAGGACACACATACCATAGGGAATGTTGCCGACAAAGACGACGCGAGAGGGTGGCCTCGTAGACATGATGTTGACGCGGTGGTGTGAATAGATGTCGCAATTGACAAGATTAACGTTCGGCACAAATGGAAAGGGTATCGGCGTTTGGTGAATGACAGCGACTTCAGAAAGCTGATAAAGAATAGATTCCGTGCTTTGTGGGTATAGCGGACAAAAAGGTATCACAAGTCGCAATGTTGTCGAGGTTTGGAAGAAAGCTGGAATTTCTCAGCCTTGCCAATAAATCGACGTTAGGCTGATGCGAAAAGAGCTTCAGTGGAGACTTGATATTCGCGCAGCCAACCACGAGCAGGACCATCTGGGTCTTTGTTCTGAGACAGAAAAGGTAACAAGACGCTTTTGTTATTCTGGTCCCTATGACGGCTGCAAAGTTTCTCTATAGCGTAAAATCTATTTGGAATGTCATCGCTTAATATTTGATACCTTCATCTGTTTTTATAAGGTATCTCTTACAGCAACTGATGTCTTAGCACTTAACAAAGTTAGGCCAATTGGTACACTGTCGCAAGGAGGAAAGTGGACACCGCACCTTTCGCACTAAGCCTGACCTGGATTAGTGTAAAGATATAGAGGGGACTAGACCCTGCAAAGTGCCCCCGGAGCTACGTTTTAGAACAGGACGTCAGCCGCAGTTGGAAAAAGGTGGCCTTTACATTTGAAGAAGTGACAACTTGTACTGTAAATTCTATTCTCGCATTTGCTTGTGTTTTCTTTTTCTTTTGCTTGATCGGATTCTCGATTGCCAGGTGCAGATCCGAAATCACAAAAGAAACCTCGACAAATGCTGTCTCTCATTTTTCACAGCTAATATCTGCTTCTATTTGTATATCTGTTTCAATTCCTCGCAACCATACCTCTCCTTTTTGATTGGTGCCGCGATTACAAGACAGCCGCTCAACTCAACAGCTACCCGGCTTTGGCTGTCGCAGATATATCGCTATGCCTCCGAAATCGAGATTTACAAGGCTTGATGCCTTTACCAAGACAGTCGATGAAGCGCGAATTCGAACGACGAGTGGTGGTATCGTTACGATTGTGTCGCTGCTGGTGGTCCTGTTCCTGTCTTGGGGTGAATGGGCCGAGTATCGCCGCATCGATATACATCCTGAGTTGATTGTGGACAAGGGAAGAGGTACGGAAAAGGCTTTCATTGCCATTGGCATAAATGCGCCACTTGAAATCACATACTGACATATCTTGTCTTATAGGCGAGCGCATGGAGATTCATCTCAACATCACCTTCCCCAAGATGCCCTGCGAGCTGTTGACGCTTGATGTTATGGATGTTTCTGGCGAGCAGCAGCATGGGGTTATGCATGGTGTCAACAAAGTCCGTCTCCAGTCCGAAGGCAAAGGAGGCGCAGTTATCGATACCAAGTCCCTCTCGCTTCACGACGATGCCGCCCACCACCTCGATCCCTCATACTGCGGTGGCTGCTACGGTGCTCAACCTCCCGCCAATGCTCAGAAACCAGGATGTTGTCAGACTTGTGACGAAGTTCGTGAAGCCTATGCCCAGTCCTCGTGGGCCTTTGGCCGCGGCGAAGGTGTTGAGCAGTGTGAGCGCGAGCACTACGGCGAGAAGCTGGATGCGCAACGTGACGAGGGCTGTCGCATTGAGGGAGGCCTGCGCGTAAACAAGGTCATTGGTAATTTCCACTTCGCCCCCGGACGAAGCTTCAGCAGCGGCAACATGCACGTTCACGACCTTAAGAACTACTGGGATGTGCCCAAGGGCCACACGCACGACTTTACTCACATTATCCACTCTGTCCGCTTTGGTCCTCAGCTCCCAGACCACATTGCTCGCAAGGTCGGCGCGAAGAATACGCTTTGGACCAACCACCACCAGAACCCTCTCGACGACACTCGCCAGGAGACTCACGACCCCAACTACAACTTCATGTACTTTGTCAAGATTGTACCGACCTCTTACCTCCCTCTTGGCTGGGACAGCAAGGGCATCAAGATCGCCGGACTTTTGCAGGATGACAACGCTGGCCTCGGGGCTTACGGTTACGCTGAGGATGGCAGCGTTGAAACTCATCAGTACTCCGTGACCAGCCACAGGCGAAGCCTGGCTGGCGGTAACGATGCTGCCGAGGGCCACGCGGAGCGTCAACACACCAGTGGTGGTATCCCTGGTGTCTTTTTCTCCTACGTAAGTACATGCCTACCATGAACGTCCGTATAATATGCAAGCTAACATTCATTTCAGGATATCTCGCCTATGAAGGTTGTCAACCGTGAAGAGAAGGCCAAGACCTTCAGCGGTTTCCTGGCTGGTCTTTGCGCCATTGTCGGTGGAACTCTGACCGTGGCTGCTGCTGTTGACCGAGGATTGTTTGAGGGTGCGGCTCGTCTGAAGAAGATGCGGTCCAAGGACCTCTAAGCGGGTTGAGGCATTTCTTGGGATATATAAACAAGAGAGAGCCTAGTTCGGCAGATTGGCTTTAGCCAAGATGTTATTGGTAGAGGCCAGTATACCTACCTAGACATCAAAACAGTCCACTGCTGTATGCGCTGGCGGAGTAGGCGTTCTGGATTAGTTGTGATTTTGAGCAGCATTGCAAATATCAAGAGACTGCGTTTTTGCATAGGCATATAAGATGTAGCATAGGCAGACTCAATTGAAGTAGATATGAAGCATGTTTGACATGTTTGACATGGGTTCAATGTTTCATGAGAAGGTAAAAAAAGACCTCACTAATCTGCTTACAGTACCTAGGTTGCGAATTTCCAACGGTCATAACAAGGAAGCATTGATTGAGATCTGCAAATCCGGAAGCACGAACATGGGGGAGGCTCATGAGCTTTTCTGGACCTTTTCTTTTTCCTTAATGCCGGAAGATCGTGGATACAGTCAGTACCCATGAAGTCGATCTTTACTGGCTTTGTGCCTGTCAGAAAAATTGAGCACGGAGATTAGTGACGATAACCCAAATTAACCGTGCGCAAGTAATGGATACTTCAGTGACGAAGCGAAGTGCTATCGTCTCTGGATGCATGAAATGGCCAGGTTCATGATACTTATTGGCGGAGCGAGGAACACCAGGTAAGAGATGGACAAGCCTAGTTAAGCGACCTTTTGATGATTGTTGACTGAGAGGCTGAACAATAAAAACGTCCAATAAAAAGAGATGCGAAAGTCATGACCAGTAATCGATGGATAATGTGCAGTGTCAGTTTAGACTTAAAATCGCTGCTCTGCTTCAACCAACTAGCACGTTTCTGTAGTTGAAATTGATTGAGGAGGTAGAATACGTGATTGGCTCATCAAGTCAACTGGTCATCCAGCCTGGACATTGACCAAAATCCAGGGTCCGACTGGTCACAGGAAAGATTACCAAAAGGTACTAGCCTAATCTCTAGAGGCTCGAATGAATCCACTGTGTTTGCACCAGATACAGAATGCGATCAGTCATTGCAGTAGTGAAACCGTAGCCACACGCAGCAACGAGTCTTGTATTATGATACGGTACAACCTTTGGCCTCATGCGTCACTGAAAGTGCCCTTGCATGCTCTCTATGGTAAAGGTGTGTAGCACAAACAAAGATGGCTTGACGTTCATCTCGATCAAGCAAGGCAGTTCAAAGTCAGTGCACCTAGCTTCAGCAAGCCTCAGAGAGAATACGCGTCTGATGTCTAACAAATCTCATCCCATGTGGAAAGTTTGGATGAACACGCGTGCAGTTTAATTTGCCTAGTGGTCCCCAGCTCGCCGTACAGTATTGGATCACTCGGTTCCAAATTGGCGCAGCACATGGGTTGCTAAAAAAAAGGGTGACCCTTGGGCGGAGAAAATATAGTCATGCTTAGTTTAGAGGCCAAGGGATTTTAGTCTAGAACTCTGGTATCCATAATCGATGATACAGATCAACTTCCAGACCATTTGGAGGGGTCTCAAGATAATAATTCGGTCTCGTTAAACCAACAGATAAAATGGGATCCTGGCTGATAGGATCACAATGTATTATTAATGTAAAGGGGCAATGAAGAGGCGAGGTCAGCCCAGCCCCAGAGTTGGTTTGTTTCTTTTGCTTTAAATGCTAAGGCAAGGCTGATGATGACCCGTTAGTGCTTAGCGGTGACGAGGTCTCGTAGGTAACGATTTAGATCGTGGATAGTGCGATCAAATAGGCAAAAACCTTTAATTACAGTGGAATATAATAGTGAGTTTGCTAAATAATTCATATGCACTGGAGGTCAAGTACCCCAGACTAAGGCGTTGTGGCTGCAACCGAATTGGTCCCTGAAGGGCACCAGCACCCGGAAGCGGCTTGGAATTGGTGGAGTCTTTTTTTGAGTAAACCCCTGGCTGGTGTCTCATTGCATTGCTGGATTGCCCTGTGTCTTGTGTCCGGCATCGCATTGTGTTTGAACCCATGCATGTTTTGTGTGTTTTGATAGCCTTGAACTTTTAGAAACAAGGACGATGACATATGATAGAGTCGAAGCGGCTCAAAAGCCTCGAGAAATAAGTTATTACTAGACTAGAGAACCACTGTGATAGAGACATGTCATGCAAAGATTCAGGTCAATTGAAGGAGTCCCTTGTTATTGTTACCGCGGTTGCTACTCGGTAGCAACGAGATTAGATGCAAGACTAAAGTGCGATGATACTTAACCAGGCATGAGATAGCTGCCCTTCCGAGTAAAGCACCTTAATACTGTACATATCTAATCTAACTCCTGGCTCAGGGTAAGGAGTTCACCTACCTACCTTGGAAGAGGTCGTGTCTCCGTCTCGAGTGGATTCCTATCTAGCAAAACAAAACAAAAAAGAAGAAGTACGCGAACATGCTCATAAGATATAGAGTTCAATTGTACGCCCCTTTTGGCCATAAACGCATCAGTCTTGGACAAGTTTAGTTTCGGAGGAATTGAGTTGGATTGTACACCACAATAAATAGTCTACGCCAAAGCGGGGTGGAATATCAGATCAGAGGTGATGCTCGTATTCAAAACTTTGATGCTCAGATACGATGTTGAGGCTGAGAGGGATCGTACGTAGTAAGCAGCGATGCTGAATGAATTTCCGCAGTAGAGTAGGATTTGCGCATCGTGAGCACAGACTTCCGTTATCGAGTGGCGAGAGAGAGGTTGTGCTTCAATACAATACATTACGAGAGTATTATAGATTGATCCTATCATGGGTATCAGATTGGATCGTGTAAACGAAACATGGGTGTGGTGAAGTGCAGTCTTGTCCTACTGCAGTAAGGGGCATCCAAATTTCGCAGATGGGATGGCTGTATGTTGTGCAACCTAACTCCATGACCTTTATTAAACCTCACAAATGTAATTCTGGTCCATACAAACAGTGCTTTGTCCCCAACTCAGTAGTTATGTCGTCCGTAGAGTTATAAAGCTCAACGCCTTTTTTTTTTGGTCTCTATCTCTGTATCCATCTAGTAGTAGGTACTCTCTTCATCCATAACCCATGGATGGATCCGTCAAAGAAAAAAAAGAGGGAAGCCAAAGGGAACTGGATCCATTGTTGATCCATTTCATAGTCTGGGCCTCCACTCTTCTTCCATCAATCGTGTGCACTCTAGGCACTGTAACGTATGCCTAATAAAGCCACACAGGGCAGGTAAATTGGCTCCTTCTAGGTCCTTGGGGGCCATGTTCTGGGCTACTTTCACTTGGGGGTAACGCCTAGTCTGGGTCTCATGGACCTTAAACCTCCACTACCTCCCACCCTACTTTACCTACAGTGCCGTCCTCACCTCTTATCCAAGACAAGTCGCCATTGTTCCACTCACTTACCTACATTTGTACATTGTTTGATGTGAATTGTCATTCACATACTCACCTGCACTCGCCGCTCGTTTCTAATTGCTTGCGTCTTTTCTTCTGGTCCTCCCGATTATTTTGCTCTTCCAATTCTCAGTCGACCTCACCTACAGTATCAGCCCAACGTCATTCAGCGTCGACTACTCGCCGACCCACGAGAATCCATCATCAACAACTGCCGTAGCGCAAATAGCACAGTATCCCCAAGTATATACCAAGACATCGCTCGCTTCGCCGCCGATCCTACATCATCTTTCTCCCTCTTGTCTTTCCGTTGCCGACTTCCATCTTGGACTCCTGGCTCTGTGCCTGTTTCAACTTTGTTCCATCGACCATCTCCGTACCACATATCGCATAGCGCGGCCCGCGCAGGATATCTCTCCGCCGCTGATCGCTCCTTGGCAGTTGTCTCGCCCTCGACTCGCCGTCATTCTTAACGTCTGTCACCAGCCATCGCGCATTATTTTCTATTTTTTGCCAATATCGATAGCAGGACTATTTCCACCTATTCATGTCCGTGCTCACGAATTCTACATAGACCTCCAGTTGTTTCTTCGTCTTTCACAGAGCATTTGCGCCAACTGCTTCGACCCGGCAGAACGTCAAAGCGGAAACACATCAATCTAACTTGGTCCAGCAAGATTTAGGAGCCGTGGATTGAGACGGAACACTTCTAAGAGGACTTTGCCGCCCTTTCGCTGTGCTTCTTTACTATCCAGCTTCATTTTCTGTATGGAAACAAACTTCGATAGCTGAACTTGACCTTCAAAACGACCATGTCGTCACGTCCGTCTTTGCTGGACTTGCGATCAGACTCCGCGCAATCGAATCTCTCTACAGTCTCTAAACCATTGCGTTCACCTCGTCTCCATGTCGCTGGTGAAGTTCCTCCCGAGCTGTCCCCTTTGGACGCCTTCGCCATGCAGAGTCGACTCCTCGCAAGGCAACTGCAAGAAAGTGCCAAAGAGGGCAACCGAATGAGTCGCCTACCTCCCCTAACCATCGAGAGCCCTTTGATTGTTCAGGGACGCTCAGATTATTTTCGCTCCTTATCACAAGACTCTAGCTCCGAAGCTGGCGACCACCCTCCTCTACGACCCCCTTCCGGCTTTGGACAGCGGACAGAGGTGGAGGATGCCTTCAGCGACGATGCTGAGCGCCCCGTGTCGATGCACCCACGAATGAGTCGAATACCGCCTACTCCTGATGAGGAAGTACCTGCGATACCCATTCGGGCTCCGTCTAGAGGACGAGTTCTGGATCATATCGATGAGGCAAGCTCGCTTTACGGCGCCAGAACGGAACGATCGCCCTCTCTTATTAGTGATACCCAGTCCCAGTCTAGTAGGCGACTTGAATCATCTCCATCCCGGAAAGAAGATAATGCCTCGTTGCTTTCCGCTCGACGACCGAGTGGTTCAATTAGTGGTTCAATCGCCGGCTCACCAGAGAAGTCCAAGATGCATTCACTCGATGAGCTCGGACTTGCACCACCTCAAACCATGTTTCCTCACAGAAGACGTGCGCCCAGCAATGTTTCTTCACCAGCGATACCTTCCGAAGAGGATCATAATATGGCGGGTTCTTTTCATTCTTTACCTCCACGGAAGCTGTCTTCTGCAAGCGCAATGGCATCACCAGCATTGGGCTCTTATCGACGATCACCATCTATCGGTTCCGAATCATCTGTCCTTCCTCGGCCTTCCTTTAACTTCTCGAGACCTATGAGCAGGTCTGGCACGCCTGGTATGGAGCCACCCTTGAGACAAGCTTCCTCTGATAGTCAACCGTCGTTCATATTGGCTGATGACTCGGCTCATACACCAGTGAGCATGCACAGTGAGGCCTTCCTTGAGCAACAGGGAGAAGACCGAGACAAGGGCGCACCGTCCTACATTTATTCTAAATTCACACTTCCACGAGGCAAAGCTATCCAGCGAGCAGGATCCGGAGACGAAACCGCGCAGGCACCCCTCGATTGGCAACAGCCTATGGTTCCCCCGAGCGACGTCCACCGATTTGAGAATGCCCCTCCTCCCTCACCCCCAACCCGACCTGCGAGTTCTTCAGCCGATATCGTTCCTGATGATTCCTTAGCACCAGGTAGCCCAATGCCGAAAGCATCAATGGAGTTGAGAAAGGTCCAATCAGAGACAACACCGCCTCCTATGCCAGACCTATCTCCAACGGCGAGAAAGTCAGCTGAGGAATCGCGAGCTTCGGAGGATGCACCACGGGGCCGTGGTCGAGATCGTACTCCTGTCTCAATAGCCACAAGTGACACAGCAAGCACGATTAGACCACCGCTCACTGCTCGTTCGACAGCGCCTACTGCCTCAGAAATGACTGCAGAGGAGCACCTGTCGAAGGGTATTGCATGTCACGAGAGCGGTGATCTGAAGGAGTCAACATATCATCTTCGTTACGCGGCTCGTATGAACGACCCAACCGCCATGCTTCTCTACGCACTTGCCTGCCGGCATGGATGGGGCATGCGCGCAAACCAGAAGGAAGGTGTGGAATGGCTACGAAAAGCTGCCGAATACGCTAGTGTTGAGATTGCGGATGATGAGAGCCATGCAAAGGAAGGCAAGCATGTGGATGTGATAGAACGAAGGACGCGAAAAGCTCAATTTGCATTGAGCATTTATGAATTAGGAGTGAGCCATATGAATGGCTGGGGAATTGAGCAGGATAAGTCGCTGGGTCTGCGGTGCTTCGAGATCGCCGGTAGTAAGTCTCATGAAACCCATTTGAAAGACACGTATTAACCAAAACCCTAGACTGGGGCGATGTCGATGCGCTGGCCGAAGCCGGCTTCTGTTACGCTCAGGGTATTGGCTGCAAGAAGAATCTCAAAAAGAGTGCCAAGTTTTATCGCATGGCTGAAGCCAAGGGTATGAGCATGGTTGGGAACAGTTGGTGAGTTTAGCTGGATCATCTCCCCAGCCCGTTGACTGCTTACTGACATGAATTAGGATCCACAAGGCCAAATACGACGACGACGACGACAACGAGTCTACTACGTCCAAGAAGGATAAAAAGAAGGCCAGGAGCAAGTCCCGTACTAGAACCATGTTTGGACGGAAGTGAGCCCAAGAGCAGCTTCAGTGACACGCCTACTACGATAATTATGACATCTTCGACAATACCCATTTAATCGGAGTTTTGACTGGTTTTCCGCATTGATCGGGGGTTTTATAGGGTGGAAATGTTCTTGTGCCTCGTGCAGCGATTGCTCAGAGCGAGCGTTGGGTCAGGCAAAGGAACTGAATTTGGTTCCGTGTACAGCGTTAACCTCTCAAGATGAGGTTTTGTTTTTCTTTAACCCATATGTTTCCCCCGAAACGGGGTCATAGATCATTTCTGCCTGTTATAGGCAAGACACCGCGACTTTATGTAAATAGTACGACGGCTGTCTATTCTCTTCTAGGAGTTCTTATAGAATGCACTGCACATAGGGAAGTAGAGAAAAGCAGACATCTGCTCTTTTTCTAATATTATTGGAAATAATTTATTGTCCGTAACTAACATCATCAGCCGCAACTCTGCCGTTGGTCGAGGTAGATTCAGTCATCCAGTCTACAGGATTCCGTGTTGTTACATGTCGTGCTCTTCTCCTTCCAACACCCAAAGAAAATGTAGCGTCTTTAAGTGTCGACATCCATCTTCTCCTCAACAGGCACGTCTTCCACGCTAATGTACCTCTTGATTTCATCCTTCTTAATAATCTTCTCGTTCAGCACCGCCGTCGTGCCCTTCTCAAACCGGTAACTCTGCAGCTTAGGCTCCTTCTGGTTGGGTGTGATGTAGTTTCTCTTGAGCGTTGTCTTGTCCTTGGTGATGATAGCCACGTCGACGTTTGAACCGGAACCCAGATCGTTCCAGACACCAGCCAAGATAGCATCGCTGGTCAACTTCACAGCCTCATCTTGGGTGAGATCAGGCTTCCACTGCGTCTCGAACACGCTCATAGCTGCCAAACTACCACTTCCCATAGTGACATAGGGGAGCTTATCCGTGCTACCGTGAGCGTGAACGGTGAAGAGGTGAGTGCCGGTAGGATCGACACCAGCAACGACGAGGTAGGCACCAATGTATCCCTGGTAGCGGAAGAGGTGCTGCTTCAGAAGGGTCATGCAGGTGACGACGCGGGGCTTGCGGC
Organism: Fusarium aywerte; assembly: GCA_013186375.1. Classification (NCBI taxonomy): domain Eukaryota; kingdom Fungi; phylum Ascomycota; class Sordariomycetes; order Hypocreales; family Nectriaceae; genus Fusarium; species Fusarium aywerte. The sequence goes on along the minus strand of JABCQV010000088.1, from coordinate 112,004 downwards.
CTGTGGATAGGGAGTGCAGCTCAAGCTGAGAGGAGATGAGGGCGGTGGTGAACTCGGTATCGGCGGCTGTACCGGCACCGGCGCACCAAATCTGAGGGGAGATATAGTGAAGCTTCTCACAGTTCTTGTCGGCGACGATGGGGCCGGATGTAGCTCGAGTATCGGCGGCAATCTATTGATATGGGTGTCAATGCTCAGTTCCTAGTCACATGGCGATAGCTCCATTTGGGCTTCCGAGACCGCTTGCAGCAGTTGAAAGATGCCACTTACCACAACACCGCCATCGAATATGCACCCGACGATAGTTGTTCCAGTGCTGGTGGCCTTGGGAAGAGGCACGCCTCGAGCGTGGAGGGCCGCATTGCGGTTGTAGTTCGAGAAGTCGAAGCCAGGCATTTTGAGAGACCTTTGATTCTCCAATCCGAGATATTGAAGTTGATGTGTTTCGCGGGTCCCCTTAGGATGACGAGATATCGCAAAACAACGGTGGAATCGTTCGGGGTATCGCTTGTGGTGGGGATGTTGGTGGTCGTTGACAGAGGCGAGACGAGGTGAGGTTAACAAGGCAGAGCTGATGACGAGGCTAAAAGCTGCCTCCAGCAGTTGAGCTTCAGTACAGCACCTGTAACAACCTGCAGGGGCGCTCTCTGATTGGATGGGTTTCTCCAGGCACGGTGGACGCTATGTACAAGCTGCAACAGATAGCACTTCAGCAGTGGCTGAAAGTTAAACACGTGACGAATAAGCTCTGAAAGCAACCTGAGTTTGTTGCGACAGAGTGAAGCATTTTGTAAATCAATTTGGGATCATTGACCTTCCTACGCCCAAACTGAATCCCATTTCAATGTCACACCTCCAAATTCAATCACCGCCTGATTTCTGAGTACTTCACTTGTTGTCATCGATTGCTAGGCTCTAGGCACATCCAATAGCCAATCATAAGCCGTCACAAGCACGTCCCCCAGCCTACCGCTATCTGCGCGCAGAGCTCCCCGGTCGCCCAGCCCACTCCTATGCAGAGGGCAAATTTATGAACTTCAGGACCTCTCTTTCAGGCCGGCTACTCTGCGACAGTCATGGCTTTTAGCTTTGGCAATTCAGGAAACGCCATGCTTGGGAGCGCCGCAGGAGCAGGAGGACTCACCACTGGGTCCCCTCTGCAAACAATCCAAACAGATGTAAGTGCGCATTACTTTTGAGTTTGTTCTTGTTGTCTTGTTTTGTTTTGTTGACTCTGAGGACGACGTGATGCTAATCATTCGCAACCCGTATAGGACTTAGGTTTTCTCTCTATCGCTGGTGACGCCAAGGTTCGCCTTACATCTCCGTGGACGTCTCTTCCATCTTCTACCGCGTCGCTTCTCAGTATCGCTTCGCGCAAAGGTCTTGTCGCTGCTGCTGGCCCCGACCAAGTCATCATCGCCACGACCGAGTCCGTCAGAAAAGCTTTCGAAGCACCCCAAGATGGTGACACCGATATCCGCGGCTTCAAGCCGCAGCTCCAAATCCCAATGCCGATGCGAGTTTCGCAATTGTCGTTCACCGCCGATGAGAACTATCTGATTCTTTCAGCGGAATCTGGAGGTGGTCTGGCTGTCTACGAAGTCCAGAGTCTACTCTCAGGATCAACGAATTCTGCCTTCGAGCTGTCAACAAACGGTGAAACATTGCGCGCTATGATTCCGAATCCTACGCCCGAGAAGGCAGAGCTATGTGCCATCGTCACGAACAACGGCAATTTGCATATGGCGAATCTCAAAGAACGACAGATTAGCAACCCTTTAAAGAACCAAGTTAGCTGTGTTAGCTGGAGCTCCAAGGGCAAGCAGCTATGTGCTGGTCTCGGTGATGGTACTATCTTCCAAATGACACCAGAAGGAGAGGGCAAAGGGGAGATTCCTAAGCCCCCCAACATGGATGACTTTCATGGTACGTGAACTGGGCGCAGACAAAATGGGCTTTGAAGCAGGCTAACAGTATCCCAGTATCGTCTCTCGCCTGGCTAGAGAACCACCTCTTCCTGTCTATTCATACTTCGAATAACCAATCACCACCCAAATCTATTTATCACATCATTACGCGCCAGCCACCGTCGTCTTACAACTTCCAGCAGCTGACCGACCCTGTCGAGCCGTTTGGTGCAGACAAGGCACCACACCATTCAATTCTGCGTCTCCGAGATTTCCCCCCTGCCCTCCAGGACATGCTCATTGTATCCTCTACTGCGGTCTCGGAAATGGGTATAGTCACTCGGTCCCAGACCCCCCTGGCTACAGACCAGCCTGCCGAGTCTATTACAGGGGTATTTACACTAACCGAATTCTTGGACGACACCAAGCGACCGACACTACCAATGACTGATTCCATGGATGATGCGGTCCCGATTGGTGTTGCGCTTGATCTTTCTAGCAAGGACAAGGTTTATAAGCCGATTCCATCGGATGTTGAACTGGAAGAGTCGCCAGGCCCACTGCCAGGATATTGGGCACTTACACATGACGGTGTGCTCTGTGCGTGGTGGGTAGTCTATAATGAGTCAATCCGACAAGGTACTTCATATCCTCATCTAGCTGCGGTTGAAGGCACGTCCGCCGCAACGCCAGCGCCAGCGGCCCAGCCCGCCCCTGCAGCTTCAGCATCACCTTTCGCAAACCCTGGGTCATCTGCTTTTGGTTCAACTGCTCAACTTGGACAAAAGGCATCTCCCTGGGGCGGTGCCGGCTCTGGTTCCGCGGCTCCCAGCACGGGAGGCGCCGTGTTTGGGTCGAGTGGTTTCGGTAATGCTGCTGCCTCGGCGGCACCGGCGTTCGGCAAACCCAGTGCTATTGGCTTTGGACAATCATCTCAGCTAGGTGCAAAGAGCTCTCCTTGGGCTGCTGCTGCAGGCGGAACATCGGCCGCGACTCCTGCCTTCGGCCAGTCGGGATTCTCAAGCTTTGCGAATAACAACAATACGAGCCCCTTTAGTAAAGCAGCAGCTACTGGGCAGTCGAACGCTCCGACATCAGGAGGGTTCGCCGGTTTTGCCAGTAAGAGCGGCTTTGCTTCTGTAAGCAACGATGGAAACACCAATGTCTTTGGCAGTGGAAGTAAACCAGCAGGCAGCCCTTTTGGATCGGCTTCCAATGCAGACACTGCTTTCCCCGCCAAACCCTCTTCTGATAGTCCTTTCGGCTCGACACCTTTTAAACTCCAAAGTTCATTTAAGCCAGACGGGTCCGCCAAAGATGACAACGCCAAGCCAACTGGTTCTCTGTTCGGTAGCAATTTTGGATCTGCTCTTACCGACCCTAGTAACAAGCCTGCTGTTACAACACCTGCGCCAAGAGACGAAGAAGAGATGGATACCGCTGGATTGACGGAGGAAACTCCTCAATCAAAATCTAAAAATACAGTGTTCGGTACGCAACAGAGCCCAGAATCTACCACACCGACCACTACCCCTGCGCCGTCCAAATTTGGGTATGCTACATCTCCCGCACCGCAAGCATCGGCTTTCGGCCAACCCTCAAAGTTTGGTTCTACCGGTGGTCTTTTCGGAAACAAGTCAGAGGCACCTAAACCCAGCGGTGGCCTGTTTGGGTCCACCTCCAGCACACCCAAGCCAAGCGGCGGCTTGTTCAGTTCGACGTCTGAGACACCTAAGCCTACTGGAGGCTTGTTTGGGTCACAACAAAGCACACCTAAAGCAAGCATCTTTGGCACTCAGCAGAAACCAGCTGGTTACACTGGAATATTTGGGCAAAAGTCTGAACCACCCAAGGCCGAGTCTCCCAAGATCAAACAGGAGGAAGATGACGCGCCATTACCTCCGGATCCGACCCCTAAGGCTAATCCCTTTGCCTCGCCTGCTGCCCCAGCCAAGCCTGAGGCTGCTCCCTTGCCACCAGACTTTACGTCCAAAACGGCCCAGTCCACGACGAAGTCGGCCGAGGCTGCTGATGCTCCATTGCCGCCAGACTTTGTCAATGTCTCCAAACCTACAGACAAGCAGACTGCTGCTTTTGATGCCCCCTTACCACCCGACCCGACCATTCCATCAAAGCCTAGATCAGTCTTCGACAAGCCGGATGGTACTCCGAAGGCACCCTCCAGCCTCTTCCCCGCCGTCGCCGGACCTCCCTCAGATGATAGTGACGACGAGGATGAGGATGAGGATGAGGATGAGGATGATGAAGAAGAAGAAGAAGAAGAGGAAGAGGAGGAAGGGGATGAGGAAGACGACAATGGGTCAGAAGGCAGTGGTGTAGACGTGGCCAAGGATCTGAGCCCTACTGTCAGTAATCTTTCGCCTGGTTATACGCCTCAAAGCTCGTTTGGTGGCCCAAGCAATACTATTGGAGCTTCCCGCGCGAACCAAGAAGGAACCCGACCTCTTTTTGGTGAACTCAGCCGCAATGCTCCTGTGTTCCCTCGCCCCAACGCGACCAGCCCTCGCTCCCCAAGCCCAGTCCGAGCCGCGGTGCCAAACAGGGTTTTGAGGTCAGACAACATGAGGTCAGTTAGTGCCCCTGGAATTCCTTCAAACCTTCGTGGATCCAGACAGTCTCGAATGGGCGCTTCTATCACCAGTAAAGACATTGGCTCATCCGAAGATCCATTTGTGGCACAACACCGGAAGATGAAAGCCAAACAGGAGGCTGCAGAGACTCAACCATTGGTTGATGAGGAAGACGACGAGGTTCATAAGCTTTTGGCATCAGAAGTTAAAGGAAGCTTGACCTTGGATGAGTTTATTGCTCACTCTAACGTTGCCCCCCCTGCCAAGGAAAGCATTCCAAGTCAAGTTGAAGCCGTCTATCGGGATATCAACTCCATGATTGATACCCTTGGCTTGAATGCTCGAACCGTTAAGTCGTTCATCAAGGGCCATACGGAGAACGGAAAGGAAGGTGGACGCGGCAAGGATGACCTCGATGCCCCTGAAGACTGGGTTCTTTGCGAGATAGATGAGTTGGGAGAGGTTTTGGACGATCAGCTGCATGCCGATCTCGAGGATGGACGCGTTCGTGACTTGGACGATAAACTCGATGCCTGTCACGAACTCACCAGAGATATGCACCGCCTCCGAGCTAAGCAGGAAGATCTTAAGCAGATCTTGATGATCAGAACCGACCCTGAGCAGGCAGAAGTAACAAAGTCTATGCCTCTTAGTGCGGAGCAAGCGACACAACAGAATGAACTCAGGCGAGAGTTTGCCAAGTTTTCGAAGCTCTTGGCTGAAGCGGAAGAAGCGTTGACGCTGCTGAAGACAAGAATTGCATCTGCCTCCAGCGCCTCCGGCAAGGGTAAAGCAAATGTTCCCACAGTTGAGGCGGTAATCCGCACTATCGGCAAAATGACGGCCATGGTGGAAAAGCGCAGCGGAGATATCGATGTGCTCGAAAACCAGATGCGCAAGGTTACTCTCAGTTCCAATAGTCGAGAAGGGTCCCCGATGGTTACCCCTCAGGGAAGGCGAAGCGTCATGTTCTCTCCCGAAGGAACCCCTGTCCGCAATCTCCGTCATAGCTTTGCAGCCAGTATGTCGCTGGGCGCATCTGTACGAGCTACTACCCCACGTAAGAAGCTCAGTGGTTACAGCCAAGAGGAGAAGGGCGGGTTGATGCAACAGAGAGCCCGCCGACAGGCTATTCTGAGCAAATTGAAGAGCAGCGTTGAAAAGCAAGGTGTCAGTGTTTGGACTATGGAGGATATTGAATAATCAAGAATGACGAGAATGGGACGGACTCAGGGTTTTGAGTACCACCAGGTTATGAAGCAAATAAGCATTTGTAGTTTAGAAGTTAAATAGTGTATCAATCAGCCAAACAAGCTACCCGAGTAGCTAATGTATTTTTGCCCATAGTTCATTTTTCCTGCTTGCATTCCGATTACAGCAACAAAGTATCTGTTCAAAACAGTCACATGCCAATTATGTTTCACTACCCATATCATTGCGAACCCAGCAAGTATTCAAAACACCTTTTACTCCTAGGATATCCTCAGCCCCTGAACTGAGTCAAGAGATTTGCCTTGTAACACTCGAGCCTATGTCCAGTCCGAAGTGGTAGGAGCAGGAGGAGCAGCAGATCTTGGGATGGTGGACTTGGGTTCAATGACTGGGGTTTTCTTGGAGACATCGCGAGGAATGTAGGATGGATCGGAGTGCACCCGGCAATGCTCTTTGTTTTTATGCTCCGGGTGAGGCCGAGGAGTGTAGCTAGAGGGTTGAGTGTCAGCTAAGAGTGTGTGAGTCGAGAACTGAGATGAGTTACTTTACGAAGGAGAGCATCTTGAACTTCAAGTTGATATGTATATAGGCTTGGGGTTGTTGGGAAAGTTGTCAATTTTGTTATTGAAAACAATTAACTGATTAGAGATGGGACTGCGGAAGATGAGTTGAGTAGAGGCGAGGGGAAGCTGGTAAGTATTATATACTCAACCTTTTCACGAAACCGAATTAAATTGCATATATTACATTACAAACATTGCTTAGACCGGTCCGGTCACACTCCAGTGACCATTATACAGAACATCTTCTTGTACATGTGACCGGCATCAACTTGAAAAACGGGACAGGGACTGGACAAGGACTCTCAAGGGCAGGGGTTCAATACTGACGTCGTACAGGTCGCCTGAACAGGGAAGCAATAAGATATCTCAGCGGGGAAGAGGCATGCGCGTGATTCCTAAAGGGAGGAGGACGAACTGCGTTACAACTGCAATGGTAGCACTCTTGTTGGCAAGCCCAAAATCTGGCGATAGACGATGAGTGGTTGGGTGTGCTGATCTCGAAAGGCCGGCCCGGTAGGCAAGCCTGCTCTTTGGCAGAATGCCGAGTACGGAGTAGCAGGGGATTAATCTCGGCATCCTTGATCAATTGCGAGAAGAGTCTGGATGAGAATCTTGCGTATAAGAATACTCAAGGGTCTACCTGGATAGTTGGTCATGCGCAAGCAAGCCGAAGTCGCTCGTCATCATGTCATGGCATCAAGGTTTATGACCGAGAATTGTCACTACGGATATCAAAGTGTTTTTCTCACCACTGAATGTAGAAAACGCAATTGTTGTACAAAGCCACCTCGACTGACTTTGATAGGTAGCATCAGACCATATCGTCGTCTAAGATACGTACCTAGAGCTTACACGGGGTGGAGCACATGGACTGAAGCCGAAGCGTGGGTCGGGAACGGTCGGCGGTCTCGGAGACAAGTGGGGTCATCCCGTCTACGCCGTCTCTTCCTCTTGCCTGACATGCTTGAGAAAGCGTCGCGCTCGCGACTGCATCTTTTTTCAATGGGACCCACTCGAAGACCCGCCTCTTCACCTGCGACTCACCGAGCATTCACCTCGGAGGGGCTTCAAAAAATTATTGTTTGCTTCGCTCATCACCACTAACATGCACCACCGCTTGCCTATTAATTTTTTCTCTAATATATAACAGAACAGAACAACACTATCACAATGGCTCCCACACAACAGGCTGCGTGGAGGAACGCTCCTACCGCCGATGATATTACGCGCCGTCAGGTAAACCACCAATTGGCACATTCTTGATCGCATCCCGGAATCTAACTTTTTGCGCGCCCAGACTGTTGGCATCAACAAGGAAACTGTCACAAACATTTCCTCTACCGATTACCCGGGACATCACCCTGGTGAGGATCTTACCTTCTCTATTGATCGCTTTCGCGACGCCTTCTCGGTGAACTTCCACCAGAACGACCAGTTTCTCTCCTCTTTCTCTCTTGTTGGAATCGATGCTTCGCTCGCAAACGCTTTTCGCCGTATCCTCCTCTCCGAGATTCCCACACTCGCTATCGAGAACGTCTACATCGAGAACAATACCTCCGTTATTCAGGATGAGGTTCTCGCCCACCGCCTGGGTCTTATTCCCTTCAAGGGCGGCCGTGAGGGCCTGCATAACTTTCTCAAGTGGCATAAAAAGCCAGAGGCTGGCGAGGATCCTTATGCTGGCTGCTTCGACTGGAACACGGTCCGTCTCGAGCTCAATGTGACGTGTACCGTCAACGAGGATGCTTCACCTTCCGAGAACGACCCTCTTAAGGCGTACCACAATGCCCACGTTTATGCGCGCGACATTGCCTTCGTGCCCACTGGCAAACAGGCCGAGTACTTTAGCGGCGAGGACGCTATTGCGCCTACAAACCCTGATATCCTGATCGCCAAGCTACGACCCCGGCAGACTATCAACCTCGCCATGCACATGCACAAGGGCGTTGGATCCGACCACGCCAAATTTTCTCCCGTTGCGACAGCCTCTTACCGTCTCCTACCCACCATTACAATCACCAAACCCATTCTTGGAGCCGACGCCGAGAAGTTTGCCAAGTGCTTCCCCAAAGGTGTTATTGGGCTTGAGAAGGTCACGGCCGAGGACGCCTCCAAGACCGGCAGTGGCTATGAGGGCCACGAGGGCGAGACCAAAGCTGTGGTTGTGGACGCCATGAAGGATACGGTTAGTCGTGAGGCTCTGCGTCACGAAGAGTTTGCAGGCAAGGTGAAGCTTGGCCGACGACGGGATCACTTTATCTTTTCCATTGAGAGCACGGGGCAGTGGGATAGCGATGAGCTCTTCCTTGAGTCAGTTAAGCATCTAAAGCTCAAGTGCAAGAAGCTTGAGCAGCAAGTTATCAACATGGCGCGGTAATCTGCTACATTGATCAAAACGGGGGTTGGGTCTTGTTTGGCGCTTTTATCATAATTTGGTTGAACTTGATTTTTTGCGGTCTCTACGGTTAGATAAAAAGGAATGATACCATGACCACATCATAATACTCGTTGCCCCGTCTTCTTTACTCCACGATAATGCTTGCTCCTCTACTCTGTTGTAATTTTATCTGTTTATTATTGCAGACCCCCGGTTGACATGTCCAACGCCGAAATATGCCCAAAAGCCTGAACGCCATATGCCGATTTGGGCCAAGGATAGGACAGGATCAGGAAGTTGCCTTGAATTTAAAGTAGAAGTTAAACTCGAGGGGAAATGCTGGGTCAGTGACGACGACCTGTTGTCCGTCTTCGAGTCTAAGCTCGCTAAGAGTCTTGCTCAAGTTTGGACGTGTCTGTTCCTCCAAACCTGGAGGAAACTGCATGTACAGGGTCTTTCCTTCGGCACGGATTGAAGGTTTCTTCAGCTGAGCTTCGGGTCGGATGGCGAATGACTCTATCAACTCTTGCAGTGTGGCTTTAGGATTGACCTCGAGAGGGCGAGCCTGACGTCCACAGACAGGACAGTCATCCTTCTTCTCATGCTTGAAGGTATACGTATAAATGCTATCGTTGCCAGAGTACATCATGTAGTTCTCCTCAAACCCAAGACACGGTGCCGAGTTCGTTGCGATCTTGAAGGCTTCGTTGCAGCATGCGGCGGCGATGATAGCATTGGTAGAGGCGATGGCCGGAATGATATTCTTGATGGTTCCTTGTGTCAAGGAGTAGGTGACGCCAGCAATGCCAAATTCTTGAGCACGAGTGAGGGCCTTTTGGAACAGCCAGGTGACATGCTCTGGGTCATCCTTATCTAGCTTTGGGAATGGCTTCTCCTGCTCCCAAGCAATAACATGGGCCCACTCAATGCAATGCTCGGGCTGCCGAGGGATCGAGGCAATGGTGCACAGGGGAACAGCGGCACGTGGGGCGTGCATATCAAGCTGGCACTCGATACATGAGGTTATGGTTGGCAGGATGACTCGTGCTTGACCTTTGAACCCTTCAGTGCCACCATCAATCAGCGGCTTTATCGCATCTGGGTCTTCAGCTTCCTCGGCAATAGAAATAAGCATGGCATTGATCCAGCGCCGGGCCTCAATGCTGTCCAGACCGCAGATGACAAGTTGAAACTGCTTGTAAAACTCCTCATCAAAATCTTGAATGCGGTTGTTATGCGCCGTGATGGAAACGCCCTTTACTCTCTTTTGGACAAACTCAGCAGCGACCTCGGCTTTGTATTTACCAACATCATCCTTTCTGAAAAGGAATTGTCGGTTGAGATTGGAGATGTCAATGGTATCTGAAGAAAGATGAGTTAGTGTCTGCGGGCCGTGGCTAGAGGATTGAATTTCGACGAACCCATATCTATCACATGTATGTTTTTAAATCTCGACATAGCAAGGTTCTTAAGAATTTCACATCCTAGACCACCTGCGCCGCTATATCATAGAGTCAGTGTGTCGTTCATTATATCGTTAAGGAAACGCGACTAACATGACACTACGTGAGGTTAGTATGGCGACCAACTTGACAGTTCCGTATGGAAAGACTTACAGAACCTTGAAGGTTTCAAATTGAGCCAGTAATTCGGGCGCCGTAGCATCGGGGTCAGTGTAAGGTCCCGCATTGCGACGAATCTGGTCGAGATATTTCCTTTTCTCGCGGTCAGCATTGGCGGTCTCGAGAGCTACAGCTACAGCTTCAGCTTCCAGCAAGCGGAGGGGAGGGGAGGACAAGACGTTACCATCGCGTATCTTCGTAGCCACCAGCTGCTGTCTGAATATCGCAGCTCATATCTTGTCAGGTTCAAAAAGGGTCCGTTGTTTAAGAATTAAAGTTAGTGACCTGAAGAATAAGAAGGGAGAGATCGAGGTCGTAAGAAGGTGAATCCGTGCGTGCGTGGGGGGAGGATCGTCATTGCCTAAAGTACCTGAGCTGGTTCGGTGAGTCTCGGTGAAGGTGGGGTTCAGCGTACCTTTACTAAGGCATCCCTCTCTAAAGCGTGGGTAGTATCTCTAACTTTAACCTACGACTTTCAACAAACTCAAGAAATGTCCGATTCTTAATAATATCAGGGGAATTTGAAGACTATTGGGCTCGCTTTCTTTAACCAAAATGGACGATCTTCTCACGCCCGTGAGCACGACCTATCTTAAACCACGAAAAGAGCCTGAGCCGCTTTTCACAGAAGTCAAGACACCTTCTACCCAGACAGAACCAAGAAAGATCAGTACCATATCAACCGCAGACGATGCCATAGATGTTCTAAAAAACCAACCCGACTACGACAGTCTCATTTCAGTTTTACAGTTTCTGACAAGTACCAAACCTTCGTCTGACAATTTTTCGCTCTCAACACCTAGTCCCAAGAGCGCATTGATCGTGCATTTGCTCATCTCGGAGATTGCGCCAAATTATTGGACTCTGTTACTTGAAGGAACTTTCGATGATGGTCCACAGTCTGTAGCCGCATTCCCTCGAGATGCTGAGCTTTTTCTTAGCTGCATTCGCAGTTTAACTGGCCTCAACGCTGTCATCACACAGATTAGAACTCTCATCCAGGAGTCACGTATGGGTGGGAAAGAAGAAAAGAGGACTGACTTGTCTCTAAATGCCAGCATTCTTTTGAGCGTGTTGTCTTCTGCTCTTAACAGTAATGAAGCTATATCTGTGATCTGGAGTGCGTCAACAAAAGGCATTTCGAACCCTGGCCTACAAAGAGTTCAATCTCAGAAGCTGGGTTCAATTCTCACAAATGGTCAAATTGTATCAACTTCCGCCGAAGCTTTGGAAGTCATTGGCCGTGATCGAGAGGGGGACGAAACCAAGTGGTTTGCTGATGGACTGCAGTACAGCAACTGGATGGGAAACAGTATCGTCTCATGGGTTAAATCATGCCCTGAATCAGATGCCATGACTTTTGCTTCCGAGTTATTCCAGAAGTCTCTATCATTACATCACTCCGGTAAGCCTCCCAGCATTCTGAGTAATTGGCGTATGCTTATCCCTCATTGCAGAAACTCTTATCAAAAATGTTATCGATGGACTCCTTCTTTCCAAAGGAAGCTCAGCTCAGACATTTACGAGAGTTGCTTTTAACCAACCCCGGTCTTCTAAGAAAGTTCTTCATATTCTATTGCACCACCTCTCGCGGAAATACCTTGGCCACCTCACTCTTGACGATAGGTCACCGGATGACAACGTCACTGCGGTCGCTGGGCTTCTGAAAGAAGTAGCTCTGAACGATGAGTCGAGAAGAGACATACTTATAGATTGGTGTGTGTCTTCTTCAGGTGCAGGTCTCGGGGATGGAGTTGGTATCCGCCGTGCTGTTGTAGCTGCGCTCTCTCAAGACCGAGAGGCTATTACATCTGTACTGGAAAAGAGCCTTGCGCAGTTCGGAGATGAGCTGTATATCAGGCATTCAGCAATGCTACAGCAGGATGGTAGGAACTACTTGAGTGCTTTCAAAGTTCCAACTTACTGACTTTTCTCTAGTACATACCCAGATCCTCCTCCTAGCAGCTGGTCATGTGCATAGAATATCCCCCATGAAGCTGACCTTACTTATGCGGGTTGGCACGTACCTGACCACAATTTCCAATCGTATCGGTGCAACACAATCAAGAGCACAGTTCCTAGGACTTGTCGTAGGTGAGGCACTCTCTGCTCTCATTGATGATAACAAGAAAAGACTAGACTTCAAGATGGAGGAGATGGATACAGAAGAAGCACAGCAGTTGAAGGGGCTCACAAAGATCTCCGACCCTGTCGGGCCCATTGACCCTATTCTGTCTAATCTCACAACGGAAGCGACACCACAGAAACGGAAGCCCGCAGCGTCCAACAACCCCTTACAGAAGAAAGCCAAGCCGAAAAAGAAGCCTGCTGCCACTGAAGTCAAGCCAAAAGCCATTATCGAAGAAATCGATTCTTCAGAAGAGGACGAAGACCTTGCCCCCTACTCGAAAGACTCGGATCCTGAAGATTCTGATGACGACGCGACACTGGTCCAGCGAAATAAACCCAAACCTCCTGTCTATATTAGGGATCTCATCTCATACTTTAGAGACTCTGAATCCTATGACAAACAAGTACTTGCCCTTCAAACTGCCCCAGTTCTCATCCGACGCAAGGCCAACTACGGCACCGAAGTCAGTTTCCATGCCGATGAGTTAGCTGGGCTTCTGGTGGGCATCCAAGACAAGTTTGAGATAGAAAATTTTCAAGACTTGCGAGTGCAAGGAATGGTAGCGCTGGTGGTCTCACAACCCAAGACCATGGCTCCTTGGTTTGCACGCACTTTCTTCGAAGGTGATTACTCCCTCTATCAGCGAACATCAGTTCTTATTACATTGGGCTTATCAGCCCGGGAACTGGCTGGCTTCGAGGTTTCACAATACGAATCGGCTGCTGCTTTTCCTTCAAAGCGACTTCCCGAAAAGATGGAACAATTGTACCTTGGCCCATCGAGCGATAACAATGCCCTATCATCTTCTCAACTGAAGGCACTTCCTGCAAATGCGCTTGACAGTATCTCACAATCACTGACATCTTCATTCCTTGCTCCACTCGCCGCAGAAGCAGCCGATGCAAACACGGGGCCCGATGTCCTAAAACTTCAGAGCTTCACTGCGCGCTACAAGTCCAAGACAAAGTCTAAACCTCGTGTCCGTGCTATCCCCAACACAACGGCCGCTCTACTCGCCACGTCCTTCTTCTCCCCGCTTGCTGCTCACTTCCAAGTCGCTCTTCGTTCGGCGAAGCCGATTATCCTCAACCACGCGCTTCTGGCGCTTTACTTGCAAACCCTAGGTATCATTGTCCACGCTGCAGGACCCTCGACCCTGTCGTTGCCGCAACTTACATCTGAGCTGTGGGATTTGCTCCTCGGTGTTCGTGTGCACGTTCTGGGTGATCTAGGTGCCATGAAGGGCTGGTTGGTCGCTATGGCTTCACTCCTGGAAGTAAATGGTGGTGACCTGAGACGGCTCTGTGAGAATCAGGGTAGAGAGGTGATGGAGACGAGAGAGTGGGTTGCTATGGTGTTTGAGAAGACTAGAGGAGAGGACGGGGGAGTGGAAAATGATGTCAAGATGTTGGCGGCGGGTGTGCTCATTAGGGTTGGAGAGGCCATCGAAAAGTATCAGGCTTTACTCATGGGAGACATGATCGGGTTTCGGTAGATTTAATACAAAAACCGAACTAAGACGTAATTTCACTCTTTCTTTTCGTAATTACCATTATAATCATACATCGTTTACATAACCTCCGTTCCTAGCCTTTTGTCTGTTCCACTGCTAAGCCCATCCGAAGCTTTAATATCACAATCTTGGCCTACATGTTCAAATGCCTAAACTAAAGCAAATTATGGAGCTTCTACCGGTTCCAATCTTGTCGTGCTCGCTCTCCGAAGCGGTAGAGCCGACAAGCACGCGTTCGCATGGCTGAGATGGTCGCTCAAGCTCATAGCCAGACGTCGAAGTTCTTCCTTAACATCTTCTGACGTGCCTTGTCCTTCCAAAACCATAGGAGCAGGCGCCGCAGGCGCGGGTGGTAGGAAAGATGGCGGTTGACAAGAGCGCGGATAGTCGTCACGGGCCGGTGGTCGATTTGTCTGAGGCTGAAGTGGAGGAGGCTGCAGCGAAAGTTCGGGAGCGGCTAGTGTATGAGACGTGAACGACTCAGGATCCGTATCCGCGAATTCGCTAAGGGAGTAGGGCCTTTCAGTCAGTGCAAGCCCGTTGGTTGGGGGAGTTTGCGATTGTGCTGGGGGCTGCTGATTTAGCGGGACCTGGGTCTGCTGGTAATTCATTTGAGGGTCGTTGAGAGAGAGATCCGCAACGGCAGTTGCAAATTCAGAGTCATCAGATACGTAGATGGAAGGTTCACGTATACTGTTGGGCATGACATAAAGAGAAGCGTGCTTTTCCAGTTGGAAAGGATCCGCTCCCCCTATTTCCGAGCCGGCTAGAGATCCCACATCTGAGTGCGAGGTCGATGGTCTCGTATAGTCACCCATGGGGATAGGATCCGCTAGACTCATGTCTAAGTCGATAAGACTGCCCGATGATGCTCGGTTGTTTCCTGGTGAAGGGACCGCGAGATCGTTAAATTGAGCTGAAGGCTGCAGTGGCTCTGTAGGAGGGTGGATAAGACGGCTGGTGCTTGGCCCTTGATCATCGTTAAAAGGAAACCTGAACATCTCAGGATTTGCCGACGCGGGCGGGGCCATCGATGGAAACTTCCAGTCTCGTGTTCGGCGGTTGTTGCTCATGTCTGCTGGATCGCTGAGTGGTGGCTTGTTGTAAGATACATCGCCAAAGTCATAGTCGGTAGATGCCCTCGGGTCGCCTGCTCTGATAGTGTTCAGGTCGACAAACTCGGAGAGATTGCTGCCGTCCAGGGACATGTCAAGGTCGATAAGGGATTCTCTCACACCAGGAGACTGGGATGAGTCGTCTCGCAATGGCAAGTCTGACGCTGGAGGAGGTTGAGGAGGTTGGTAGTCAGCAGTGGGTGGAGGAAACGGGCGACCATAGTATGCTCGGGAGTTGTCCTCGTAGTTTGATATCGTATTTGGGTCGAAAAGCTTTTCCAAGGGCGCTTTGACAGAAGGAAGATGAGGTGGTGGACGTCGGCGCCCTTTCGGCTTTTGGGTGCGCGAAGCATCATCAAGGCCATCTTGCTTGAAGTCGACATTGGAACCATAAACATCAAAGACTGCTTGGGCGTCGCCAGTTTGAAGAACTTGCTGGTCGAATGCAGCAGTTGTGCTGAAGTTCCACTCGTCGTTGTCTAAGGCCAGGAAACCGAGATCAGAAGGGCCCTGGGCTCCGCCTGCAGAGAATAGAGACTTGCGAACACCACCTTGTGCCTCCCACAACTTGTAACCTCTAACCAAGTGTGCCAGGCCTGAGGAAGGATAAGCGTCTTGGGTGTTATATATATACCGATGTCGCTGGATTTGTTCAATTGTAGGGCGTTGCTTGGGATCATCCACCAAACAGTACGCCACGAGGTCTTTCAACCCCTGAGAATATCGGTCACCCTCGAGACGAGGGAGATGTTGTTTGAGGTAAGAGCCCAGCCTGTTAAAATCCATCATACCTGCAGCCACACTTGGTGGTAGGCCTGATGCAATCTCAAAGACCATGGCACCAAAGGCCCAGATATCCACCTCTGTTCCGTACGAAGTAGAATTGTCAAAGAGCTCGGGGGCCATCCAATGAGGCGTACCGATAACGGTTGAACGCTTGTCGAATTTGGTTTCGATGACACCGGCAACGCCAAAATCGCAAAGCTGCACATTTCCCTCCTCGGTAACCAAGATATTGGCACACTTGATATCTCTGTGAATAATGCCTTGACCGTGAACCCAGTAGATAGCTTCGGCCACCTCGCGCAAGATAGGAATAATCCATTTCTCCTGGAGACCGCCAGGCGAAGTCGGTTTCATAAGAGTAGCCACACTGCCTCCAGCGCAATATTCTGTGATCATCCACATAGACTGTCCAACAGGAAGAGCGTCGATGACATGGTTGATGTTCTTGGCACCGCTGTCACTGAGAAGTTGCAAGGCGTTAATCTCTTTGAGTAAATCGCTGTATGTATCAGCAAGCTTGGGGTTGACAGTATCACTCTCCTCGATGTCGATAATCTTGACAGCAACGAGTTGGTTCGTTGTTAAGGAAGTGGCCTTGTATACACGGCCAAAACTGCCCTTGCCGATGAGCTCTGACAGGCGATACTGAGGAGGATCTTTTCCGACTTTTAAGCACTGCTCGGCGACAACCTTTTGCATTTTCTTTGCATCTTCAATTGCTTTTTGCTTTCCGACTGAAGAGTCGGGACCTCTGGGTTGGAGTGACGCCATTGTAATGAACGTTTGGACGCCTGTTTGGTGTTGCTTAGCAGGGGAGGGATGCAACTAAGCTAGCGGATGTAGTGTTGGAGTGAAGGGCCAAATTTGTCTGTTGATTCACTTCATGTTAATTTCACGCTGTGCATTAAAGAAAGAGAAGAGGAGATGAGCGAGCAGGCCGCGAGCCTCAAGCGAAAAGAAGAAGAAAAAAAATCAGACGCGATGTGATGAGTAACAGACAAGGATATTTATTTGTTGATGTTGAAACTGCAAATAGCTTGAGATTGTTGCGAAAGGGGAGCCGCCCCCCTTGACGCTTTCCCTCCGTGGATGCGGAGGTGGAGGTGGATGGATATGTTACAGGTTGTGGTGAGCCAATGAGTGGAGATCATGGAATTGTGGCGGTGTACCCAAGTGGCTGACATTACACATCCTAGACATCTAACTCAACATGACTTCTACCCAAGATAGACCATCACCAATTGATAAAATATTAGGTTAAGGAAAGAGTATAAAGGGATTGGCCTAAACAAGAACAGATACTACACTTGATTCAAGCCGAGATGGTATAGAGAAGTTGAAGAAAAAGACATATCGTGATAATATCACCCCGAGTCCACTTTCTTACAGACTACCCTCCAGCCTCTCGAGCATCTTGCCATGAACTCCTTTCCATCCGGCTTCACAAGAGCTTTTGATCATACCGAGCATTAACCTGGAGCATGAGATGGTGACGTTTTCGATGATTTGTAAGCCCCCATCAGCAGTTCCAGCAATCTCCCATACAGTTTCCAACACCAAGCCGACTGGCCCCCGTGTTCTCACAAAGACGCCTTTCTCCAGGTCAATGAACTCATATGTGCTGACCACATCAGAATCCCAGAGTCCTGCGGGTAATGTGTGAACTCTATCTGTCACAGAGTAACATTCTGGTTGTGCAACAGACTTAACTCCAAGTGTGTCAGGAATCGAGGGAGTAGGCTCTGGCGTTGGTAGAGCCTCGTACTTAGTCATATAGGGGTCGCATTGTATAAAAAAGACGTGGTCATGAAGCATTTCGACAGCTTTGGAGAGTGCTGTGCCTGTCGGGACGGGTGATACGTGCTGTATCTGAGCTGTTGATCGAAACATAGCCGAGGAAGATGTTGATGTGATTTGGGTAGTGGGTGAGACTAATAAGGGCAGAAATTGAGAATCGAGTGCGCGCGCTGTGAGCCTATGAATGTGTTGGCCTGAAATGCTGATGAAAGGTGCAATCGTGTTTTGAAGGAATAAGATGGTGTTCGTGTCATAAGAGTGAGGATGTGTATTTCATAGGATATCTAGTAGTATCTTAAGTGTCGAAAATTGGCTAGTCATGTAGTGATTGGTTTCAAAGTTCTTGCATGCCGATTATCGACTACAAGATGCAACAGTCCTCGTTTCATTAGAGTGTCATTACAGTCAACGCTACCTAAACATGTACGTACAGCATCTATCTTACGTTGAAACGAAAACCCACATATTTGATGCTCTTTTAATACAAGCAAAGATTGATTTAAAGAACCGATCACCAAGGTCTTAGTCCTTCTGATTGGCAGTGTGGGCACCTGGAACAGACGTAGGAAGAGAGCTGCTCTCTACTATCGTCACGTGATTGCGCGATGAACCCGCTTTTGCCACCTTTCGCGTTTTCGCGTTAAGTTCAAACTCATCCCACTTCATTTGGACCCCTTGCCAGTTCTCCGGGGTATCTACTACATAACTCGACCAGCTCTGTCTCTCCATCTGGCAAGAATTGGAGATCGAGGCCCTCTTATATATCTCTTGTAAAACCTTCGATTTTTTAAACATCAGCCATTGAATTTGTACAATACTCTCGCTCTCACAATGGTAGCCCCAAAGAAAGCGAATCGGTCTCATACACCAAAAAAGGGCCCTTCGGCTTCACAACTGCCCAAGAAGCCCGTAAAAGCCAATCAGAGTATCCTTAGCTTTTTCAAAAAGGCTGAAAGAAATGAAACCTCTCTTTTCCTAGGCGAAGCACCAAACATCGTCGAGACCGAGGACCTTTACTCTGCCGATGACGCTGACAATTCGACCCGATTCAACGAAACCGATTCCCCGAACAAAAAGCGTAAACTAAGCCAAGAACCCGAGCAAGCAATCAAAACGGAAGTGTCTGTGAAAGTCGAAGAGGTAGTGACTAAAGACCGCTCATCACCTGCCAAAAGCGACGACGAACCACGACGAAAGTCAACGAAACCCAAGATCAAGACTCCATTCGTGGATTCGGACAGTGAGGATGACCCTGAGGATGAGGCCAAGGCCATAAACAACAAGTCTGAAAATTCAGGCCAATGTACGGAGATTTCCCCGCATAAAGAGGTCCGGACGGACGGATTGACTAAGGACAATGAAAAGAAAGAGACAGATACTACTACCCCAGTTTTGAAACAGGAAGATTCGACATATCAGCATTTCAACGATTTAGGAGATATAGCAGACGAGGAACTACCCGACTTGAACGACTTGGAAGGAGAGGAGATGCGAGTAATGCGTTTTATGAAAGAGCAAGCACGGTTGGAGGCGGAGGAAGCAGGAATTTCGAGCGAAGATTTGGCCGACGACCCCCTTGACGACGATTCTATGACGGAGAGCTGCCCGATATGCAATGGTAGCTTGGCAGGAATCTCAGTAGATGAGGCTACACGACATGCCAACTCATGCCTTGACGGACATCCAATTCCTTTGCCAAAGAAGGAGATAATAACGCCAGAGAAGATGACACCCGCCAAGCCCGTCCCAACCCACGAAGTGGAATCAACAGAAGTAGTCAAAAGATTTGCGCGGGCTGCCGTACCCAGACCTGGCCAAGCCAACCCCTTGGAGAATAAAACCTCTGGCCCGGCTCCAAAAACAGCCTTTTCTAAACTCATGTCTAACAACGCTGAAGATTCGGCATGGCAGGAGGCTGCTGCTGCCGAGCATGCTTCTCGAGGAAAGCAAGCTTACGAGAGGATATGTCCTTTCTACAAGATCATGCCCGGCTTCTCCATCTGCGTCGATGCGTTCCGCTATGGTGCTGTTCAAGGTTGCAAAGCGTACTTCTTGAGCCATTTCCACAGCGATCACTACATCGGATTGACAGCAAGATGGTGTCATGGGCCTATATATTGCAGTAAAGTCACTGGCAGTCTTGTCAGGAATCAACTGCGCACGGCAGCAAAATGGGTGGTTGAGCTTGAGTTCGACAAATCCTACGACATTCCGGGAACTGAAGGTGCAACTGTCACCATGATACCAGCCAATCACTGTCCAGGAAGTTCTCTCTTTCTCTTTGAAAAGACGATGAAGCAAGGGGTCAATAGTCGTGTCCAGCGTATATTGCACTGTGGTGACTTCCGAGCATGTCCTGCGCATGTCAAGCATCCTCTTCTCAAGCCAGAGATTGCCGATTCCATTTCTGGAAAGGTCAAGCAACAAAAGATTGATATTTGCTACTTGGATACAACGTACCTCAATCCCCGATACTCCTTTCCGCCCCAAAACGATGTCATCAAGGCTTGCGCCGACCTCTGCGGGTCAATGTCCCCTGATCCGAATTGCAAAGACGACATTTGGGAAAAGGCCAGTGGACAAGGTACCCTTACAGTTAGCAAGTTCTTTCCAAACACAAAGCCTGATGAGACTGAAAAGGTCGACACTAAGAAGAAGCCACCTCAACGGCTGCTCGTGATTTGTGGCACCTACTCGATTGGCAAAGAGCGCATTTGCATTTCTATCGCCAAAGCCTTGAAGTCTAAGATCTTTGCGTCACCTGGCAAGATCAAAATCTGCAAACAACTTGATGACCCAGAGCTCTCTGCGCTCTTAACGTCTGACCCTCTCGAGGCGCAGGTGCACATGCAGATGTTGATGGAGATTCGTGCTGAGACGCTTCAAGAGTATCTCAATAGCTATAAACCATACTTCAGTCGTATAGTTGGCCTTCGCCCTAGTGGTTGGAACTTTCGGCCAGCAGGTAAATCTATAGGCGCCAATACTCCACCTGGAAGCATCCATACTCAACAGATCCTTCACGACAAAGGTTGGCGCACGCGATTTGGATACAAGGACTTCATCCCACAGAGAGGCAGCACTAAGGAAGCCATGTGTTTTGGGGTTCCATACTCCGAACACAGCAGTTTCCGAGAGTTGGCTATGTTTCTTATGACTTTGCGAATTGAAAAGGTTGTGCCAACCGTCAATGTGGGTAATGAACAATCGAGAAAGCGGATGAAGGGATGGATAGATCGTTGGCTGTCGGAGAGGAGGCGAGCAGGGTTGGTAATACCACTTATCGAAGGTGAAGATAACGACCAAGTGGCTGAGAAAGAACTGTGGGATGGTAAACCTGGCAAGGCAGGCGGGGCGTTCTGGTGATAACGATTCTAATGAAATGATAAATGGTACATATGGTCTTGTAGTGAGAAATCAATTGATTTGATGGTCTTTGTGCCGAAGTCATAGTAGCGAAGGTTCTACACGAATCCATTGTAGTTGTCACACCCAGCTCATTTGAACATTAAATTATTCACGGTATTAGGCATGAGAAAGAACAGCATTTCATTACCCATATCAGGAGCCAACGCCTCACGAGCCCTCCCTTTTTTTGCCGTCTCCTCTTCAATGCAGTTGACTTCTAGAAATAAATTCCGACATGATTCGCTCCTACTCTCATCCGTCCACTGGAGCAACTCATTTCGCCTTGGCTTGTTGAGCAGCCGCTTCTGTAAAACACCATATGTCAGTTCACTAAATCCGTATATGAACTCCCTCGAGGGGGGGGGGAAGCTTACCTCTTCGGGTGGCGTCCTCCAACAGCTGCGTGTCGACTGACGCACCAGGAAGGTGAACGTATCTCACGACTGAGCCTCGAATAAAGACATTCTTGACGGAGCTCTATAAAAACCGATTAGTTAACTCTCCCAGGAATCCTCCCACCAATTTCTAGCGAGAAATCCTCTTTGGGTTACATACGAGATGAGGGTACTTGAGCTCCTCCACAACCTGGATGTCATCGAGCTTGATGTTGAGGTACTGATCCACACTCTTGAGGATGCCCTTGAGCTGAATATCATTCTTGAGCTCAACAGTGACCTCGTGGTCAATAAGAGTCTTGAAAAAGCTGTGCGAGAAAGAGTGTCAGTTTTGAGAACATGGGGGCGTTGGGTGCATGGGTAAGTGTTTGAGAGGTACCTGAAGAAGAGCATTGTGTCGGTGACTCTTTCACGATCGTGACCCTTGTCTTAGATGGAAAAACGTGATTTACAGATTCTGCAGAAGTATCAAAAGTCGACTTATAAGACTTTTGGATAATTAATGGGCGTTTTCGTCGAGAGAGGCGGTTTGGATCGTTGTTGGTGCAAGATCTCCGTCATGATAGCGGCTACAGGTAAGGTGCCGTGTAAAGTATAGTCACGTGACTGCCCATGGCTTCTCTAGAAACAACATTATCGATGGCGGTTGCAGGACTTAATTCTAACATTCAAATGTCTGGTACTGCTTCATTTGTTGGTATTGCCTTTCTCCTTTCTACTATAGTTTTTTTCTTTCAATATGGAAGTCGGATCGATGATTCATTGTCTGCTAAATGCACCAGGTCTTTCACAAACCCACGACTGGCTAAACACAATGTTACGGACAACATGGCAGGAACTAGGTACAGTACTTATGAATGTTGAAAATAGTCTTCGGTGCTCAAACTAATCTCCTACTATGTTTACCTGTGCTGGGGTTGGCGAAAGCAAATGTGTAATCCCCAACCTACGTGATTCCCATTCCTTTCCCCGAAAACCTTTCCAATGCTGCTGGAGTATCTCCATTCCCACCCATACGCTGTAGATGAGTAGCAGTGTTTTGCAATCCCAACGCCGTGCAAGCCCGGGAAACAACGAATACTTTATTTCATGATTCGTGAAATTATGCGGTGGTGGTCTGTATGTTCTATGCAACATAACGATACAAAGAGGGTGCGCCATCTTCATCAGGGCGTTCAAGGTATTCTCTGGCAATAAGATCTTCGATACGCTTTTTGATGAGTGAGACTTCAGGACGGAACCGACCAGAGAGTTGGGTAAGAACTTCACTGGTTAATTGAGAATGCGAGAGTTCCTTTCGAGATCTAGAAAAGTTAATGTCTAGAACCAAAAACAGAATAGGTATAGTGCCATGCATACTTCATGATTCTCACAATTGCTGCGTCAACAATGTGAGCTCTTGTCTGGTTGTTCTTCTCCTCGGTAGTCTTTCTCTCCGTCGTATCTTCTACCTTTGACACCGCATTGATGATGGGCGCTTTGATTCGGACAGTCTTACTCTGAAAGGATGCGTTGAAGGTAAACTTGTCGCCCGGTTTCACGGATTTGTTGGCCGGTTCCTTGAGCAGGACACGAGACTTGGGTGCTACCGCGATGGCGGTCAGCGTCCGCATAAGGTCTTGGTTTGAGATATTGGTCTTGGCTTGGATCTCCTCGAATGTCAATGACTGGCCATCGTCCAAGTCATTGAAAAGAAGCAAGACAACCATGGCAAATGTCGGCACATTCATTTCGTATCTCCGCTCCCGCGATAGGGTGCCAGACTTTCCAGCGATAGCCGGGAAAGTACATTTGATGTCAGCGCTACCAGTTGTGCCAATCCAGGTAAGCTTGCGTCCGTTACGGTTGGTCAGATAGAATTGCTCGAAGCTCGCCTGCAGTCGTTGCAAATCAGGTGGGTACGTGCACGTAACACGCGAACCCTCACCAATCTGCGTAGTACGCCCCATAACTTCGGGTGGCCAATAATTTGTGGTAAGAACGTTGATGTTGAGATCAGTGGTCTTACTACCGTCTCCAACGCTACGGATGTGATCACGGTAACCGGTGGTGAGTTCCGTAGACGTGACCAAATCTCTAAACATGCCTTCAAACTTACTAGTGAACTGCTGGCCAAGCTCCTGCTTCATCCGGGAGATGATTTGCTTCTCAACATCGTGACTTTCAGACTTGCCATGGAGGAGTCGTCTGGCTAGATGTCTCTGGTAATAGGTCTGGAACAAGTCTCTATCTTGAAGGTACCGGATTAGAACAATAGCCTTCTCTAGAACAACATCCACTTCCGCTTCCGTCTTGCCCTTGATACCTCTTTTGAGGTTATCGTCGATAAACAGGGAGACATATTCGGAGCTTCGATTGAACATATTGATGAAGTCGGAAAAGCTCTTGGTGAGGGCGCTTTGAATGATGAGGTCGTCTTGGAAACAACGAGTCCAGAGATTATCAAACTTGTCCTTCAAACGCAGAACATCATCAACCCATTTGATTGCAGCAGCAGTCTGCTGAGCAGCCGGGTTCAGCGTCTTTGTCTTGTCGCCTTCGCCTCCTTCGTCTCCCTCTCCTTGGCCAGTCGAGAAATCAGTGCTCTTCAGAACTTTTTCAATCTCCAACCCAAGCTCAACCACACGGCGCTGGAGAATCTCCCTCAGGGCTGTCTTTGTAGAGTCGACTCTGGATATGAGCCTGTAGAGAATGGAAAGCTCTTCAACCTTGTCGTTGTCGATCATCCACTTCAGTCCACTGCCGTCCAGTGTCAGAAATTCATTCAAGTGCTTGTTTATCAGTTCTTGGTCGATAGTTGACAAGACTTTGTGTAATGTCTCTAACTCGATTGTAGTTCCGCATCGGTCGATCTCCTCATTCAGTCTCGTTTGGGTGTGCCGCAACCAGGCCCCAGCGTCCGATTCGCGTAGCAACTTCTCGCACTCAGCGGCATAGTAGGCTTTGCTGTTCTCGAGAAAATGTGGCTCGAAAACTGTGGTGTAGAGTTTATCGCTTTCTTTCTCGTCTTCGGTCTCGTAGAGGCTACTGAGCATTCGGGTGCAGCTTCGAATAAGATTTCTGTCGATGATATCTCCCTCGCGCTCCATATTAATCTGGTCGAGGATAACCGAAATTAGGATGTCGATGACCTTGTCTTTCTGATTGGTGTTTAAGGATGATAGTAGAATATGCTCTCGGAAAAGCGCGATAGTGGTGGCGAAAATAGGGACTCGTTGCGCTTCAAGCTGGGTATAACCACGATCGAGGTACATGAGTATGTCCGCCGTCATATTCATAGACATATTATGATCTTCCCATCTATCACGCAGGCCCTTCAGGAATCTTTCGCCAGTCTGCCGTCTCTCGTTGACCGATGTCGCCGAAGTTCGTTCGCCTCCAATGTTAACCAGGCTCTTGCTGACCAATTCTCGGATTCCGGGAATAACATGCTCGGCAAACCACTGCTCTTCGAAGGCTTTCACCTTATCATATAGGACCTCACCCTTTTTCTTAAGAACGATCTTGTAGGCCGCTCGGTAGAGTTCTTCGAATGATAGCCTGCTGCAGTTTTTCATATGGATGTCGTTGAGAGCTTCTCTCAGCATTTTCCAACATGCCTCAAAGTCGGAGCCTTCGCCAGACTCGGTGGGCTAGACGCGCAGTTGTTAATTTGCGATTCTAAGCCGGTGTATATCCAGCTGCCATGGTAGCTCGCTCCTGCTCGCTCTGGGAAGATACTTACACGCACAAGGCGACGAGGGGGACGAATCCTCCCCCGAGCGCCGGCTCCTCCTCGCCCCGAAATCATGTTTCCTCTTAATTACAACCTGGCGATGTCGCCCCAACCGATGTTATACACAATATTGACAGTTGATGGACGGAATGGTAGTGTTGGAGGCAAGGAGCTCCGATGAGCTTCCGCTCAATCTTAAGGCGAAGATGGTGGGGTAATGAGCCGGCAGGTTGCAGCTTCTATAAGGCGGGGTGCGCAGTGAATAGTAAAACACAAAAGAAAAATTCTTGCAGTAAAGGACTAAGGAATCCAACCCCGAGAATCCGGTCGAGGGAAAGGGGAATAAGGACAACCCCGGGGTACAGGCGAGAGGCGAGCTATGAATGATGACATATTCAAGTTGGCGAGGCTGCAATTTATGGCTGTTTGTTCCCCGGTATGCCTTGGTGAATGAACCGCGGGTCCTCTTATCGATAACTGATCTTTGCCCCAATGGGTCACGATCAAAACAATTGTGGAGGCATGCCCAAAGTTAGCCTGCAGGCAAGTCAAGGATCGGACAGTAGCAACTTACAATACAATACTAGAAAATAGATGTTTGGTTATAATTACAAGAGATCTCCGAGAGTTGTTTTCTGGTGGAAGACAAAAGAAAGGTACATACAAATAAGGCTATGCTTAATATAAATAACCTTAATGTCCAGGGAACCATCACCAATACCTTTGCTTACTGAGAGTAGCCAAGTTAGAGATCACGTGCTTACAGCAGCTCCGAACCTCGATTTTTCCGACCGACAGTTCAGGCGGTCGTGGTAGCCAGCCTCTCAGCCTCACGCTGAATCGATTTCACGACGACGCGCCCAATAAACTCCCACTTCACCACCAGCAATTCCCACAAGCATCTTAAGCGCATAATTCTTCTCAGATCGTCAAGATGAAGCTCGTCCGGTACGAACAATTCCCATGCTTTGCGCTGCACCTGATTTGCGCTGAGCTTCTTTTTCAAAGTTGGAGCTCTTGAACTAACTTGATTCTCCCAGATTCCTGATGAAATGCGCCAACGAGACGGTGACAATTGAGTTGAAAAATGGTACGGAAAGCTCGCAATATTCCCCTTCAGCTTGTAGGAATGCAGCAACGCGCTAACTCGTTCTCAGGCACCATCGTCCACGGCACAATCTCCTCCGTCTCCCCCCAGATGAACACGGCCCTTCGTAACGTTAAGATGACCATTAAGGGCCAGGAGCCTATCTCCCTCGAGACCATGAACATTCGAGGTTCTACAATCCGATATTTCATTCTCCCCGACTCACTACCCCTCGACACACTACTCATCGACGACGCGCCCAAGCCCAAGAACAAGGCCCGCAAGGAGGCGGAGCGTGGCGGCCGAGGAGGACGAGGAGGCAGGGGCGGCCCTAGGGGACGTGGACGCGGTGGTGGTCGCGGACGCGGAGGACGACCTTAGATCGAACGATATGGGAACAGATAGGAGGTCAGACGAGAAAGGGGAGAATGAGGACGGAAGCGCAAAGGCGTATCATTCGTGGAGTGGCTACGATATCGCAATGATATCACATTTTAAATGGAACTTGGCGTTCGGGTTGTTTAGCCATAAAAACTGTATGAATCTGAATCCTCTTGGGGTGGGTATCGCCTTTTGGTAGGTATGGAAAGATATCTGAATACATGCTCTTGCAAGCCTCAGGTCATGGCAGCATCCCTTGTTTTTTTTTTCTCTTACTCCGCAGCGCTTACATAGTCTCGCCATATCCGCACGATCTGCAGTTTCTCCCATCCGGCCTGTTTACCACTTGTACCGACCGTGCGAGCCCGCCATTCGGGTCCAAATGCCTCGATCCGACTCTTGACTTGGTCAGGCTTGTTTTGGGCGCAGAGGAGGAGGTAGGCACAGCCACGACGGGACAGAGTTCGTGGTAGTGCCTCGATCAGCCTGTCTGTTGTCTCCATGCCATCCAAGCCGCCTGCATATGACAAAGCCAGGAGATATGAATCGTCATCCCAGGAGGGCTTTGCAGTGACTCCTAGGTCGTCTGCGACAAACGACTCTGGCCTGGCAGGCATCTCAGGTGTCGGTACATATGGGGGGTTGAAGATAAGGACGTCAATGGTGCCTTCACGCCATGGGGTTGTAAGATCTCCCATACACGAACCCAAATACGAGGCATGAGTGTCCGGGTTATCAGACTCTGCCTTTGCTACAGTCCCGACAGTCGCGCGGCATGCAAATGCATTCATGTCGACACCAGCTGTGAGGACCTGACGTGTGCCAAAGAGCTTTTGTGCATGCGCGTGGACAAAGGCGAGGACAACCCCTGAGCCTGTACCGACCTCCACCACCAGCGGTGCTGTATCAGAGAAAGCATTTTGCAAATACTCGGTCTCAGAAGCGGATGAGAGAGTATCCAAAAGGAGATATGAGTCTTCGGCTGGTTCGTAGACCCGCTCATATGGGACGTGAGAAGTGTCTGGCGTGGGGAGCATGACGTGCGATGTTCAATGGTTAAGAGTGCTGTGATTGTGGTGAGACTTCATGAATTTACGGCTGGAAAAGTTGATAGTGCTGTGTGGACATGGCACGTGATACATGTCGAATAAAGCGAATGTGAGGCTAAAGCATCGATGGTAACAGAACCCGGGTATAAATCAAAATCAACAGCTTTTGAGGCCGTAATGAATTGTTAAACATTGGTTGGTCGACATGGGTCGGTATTTAATAGAGACCTGCTGCCCACGCCCAATATTGTTCTTGTATGATAAGGCCTTGAAACACCGAGACCGATCGTCTTACCAATTCTGCAGACAAAATCCATGATCACAATCCCTTACTTAAAGAATAACACACTTGATTTCACATCCCCAATCGTCTCTCCCTGGTCCAACACCCCATTTAATCCCCCACCCCATCGCCTCCACCATCCGAACCAGGTTGCGATCGTACACGCCGTGCAGTTGACATCGAGGACAAGGCCGACTCTTTGTGTTATAAAACTTAGGAGGATCTTTGGCTGTGCCATCGCAGAAAGTTGGGCAGGTGTTGAGGCCCATGTAGGGCTCGCAGGGTTCTGTGAGGACGACCCAGGTGTGCTTGCATCTTTTATGCTTGAAGTATGTAACTGTGCACATATTGGAACTTCAGGCCCGAAATGAGCTTTGAGTTATTCAAATATAAGACTTTTGGGATATTGCGGTGCAGAAAAAAAAAGGTGACCGCTTCTGGTATTTCTTTGTTTCGGAAAGTGAGGTTTTGCTGTTTTGCTGTTTTGCTCTTCCGCGATGTAAAGGAAGTTTGCTTTGGCAGTGCACTGAATCAGTGCCAAAACGGGACCAAGCAAATATAATGCAAACTCTGCCTATTTATCCAGTACTCACTGCGAGCGGATCCCTACCATGTAATCAGACCTAAACGGCGAAATGTTATGGTTCTTGATCTTCTACCCCTCTAAATGAAGACTCGGCTGTGGTATCCCCCTTCAGTGTGCCGCTCTCCTCCAACTCCTCGTCACTGATGGCGTCTTCCACCGACGGTACTAAGCGCGACAGCATAGCTTCCATACGCCGTATCGACCGTTCCATCTTCGCTAATCTATCCGATGTTCCTTCAAACATGTCATTGTCGGAGAAGGATCCGCGCAGTTTCTGTGGCGGAATGCCTGGGAACATGGAGTCTCGTCTCGATGGGCGTCGACCTCCAGGATCAGGACGGTTTTGGGATTCCACATTCCGCGGTTCGATCTCGTTCGTAGCTCCACGCGTGAATTGACGGCGGATGAGATGGTGAGTAAGGTCATCGTCAACTGCAATGTCGTCATGTACAGTGTCAGGGGGCGGGACTTGAAACACAGCACGAAGATCTCGATGAACCGTCAGTCGCCATTTCTTCCAAAATTGGCTCTTGGTCGGTGGCGGAGCCTTGATCTCACTAGGATCTTCGATCGCTCGAGAAGGCCAGAGCAGGCGACGCTCAGCAACAGCAATGATAAGAAGCAGAGGTAGATTCAAGATCTTGACGGCCGTAACGTGGATCTTGTGGAACCAGCGTGGGCTTACAATGAACTTGAGAGGGATAAATAGGAAGACTGCGAGGATATTGAATGGGGGTTGGTATGCAAACACTGCATCGGCTTTGACGCCTTCAAGGGTGAGCACAGCTCGTCGGAAGCTGATCTCTGCTATAGCGTTCGTCGAAATGTTACTAAAGGTATTCGACAGCATAGAAACCAGAATAGTAAGGAAGAGAGTGTTTCCTAAGAAAGCGAACGCGACCATAACACTAGGGCCCAGTAACCAGTGAAACTCGGTCTGAGGGATCAGTTAGCGCACAGTTCAACGAGGGAAATAGCAGTTGCCTTACCGATCGATGGATACCTGTGCCATCTAGTCCAAACCAGATATAGATCATCCATTTCGATATCGTTCTGGTGCGCATCAGTATTATGTTGTACATTGGGGGCCACAAGAGAACTCACAGGATAGGGTGGGTCCCTTCGCCAAGCCAAAGAAGAGATAGCAAGAAGCCCAGGAAGCACCAAGCAGAGAGGGCTGTGAGGAAGAAGAAGTCCGCCATCATTGACCTGAGAGACAAAAACACCAAGTTGTCTCTAAGCAGATTGAAGGCCAGACGAGGAACTAATACGGGGGCTGCGAGCGCCAGCACGTCAAATGCTTGCTCATCCATGTTAGCATCGCCCAATTTCCAACCGAGAAAGCGCAGGATAAGATATGCCCAGTATATGAATACAAAGGTCACATCAAGGAATGACCAGAGGTTCTGAGTATACACATGCCTATTGATGTGTCAGTAAGATACGTATAAAGAAAGATGCACTTGCAACATACCATCCATGTGCCAAAATAGTAGCAAACTGGTCTAATCCCCATCCGAAAGCAAAAATAGCAAAAGCAGCTTCAGTCGGCCCATAGCGGTTCTTCCTTCTAAGAACCATTACCGCGACATATAGGGCGAGCAGCACAGCAAATTGAATGGACTCAAGGACATTCCGTGTCCGAGGGACAATCAGACGGTACTGGTTGAGAAGGGGTGAGTCGCGAGGGTCATATATAGAGATAGGCTTCAGCTTGTAATGATCGGGAATGATGTCCCAGAATGTCGAAGGAGTATACACAATCCGGCCCTCGTAGATGGCGCTTACCACTTTTTGGCAAGTTGCTGAGCTCAGGAAGTGCTTGCTCTCTGTAACAATGGCTATCTCTAAAGAGGGCAGCGTCTTATAATCGACCCAGGAAGTTGTCCGTTCTGCCTCGTCTCGGATCTCATCTGGAGCATTCTGGAAGGGCTCAAAGCCTGCGACGAGAATATGAGCTAGTAAGAGAAGGCCATCGTGGCCATCATCGTGCATTTCACCAAAGCGTCGCAGGATGCGCGTAGCAATCAGCTCGCATAGAGTAGCACGAGTGAAATTGACATTATGACGGTTGTTTAAATGAGACTGTTCTTCCAGGAACTGTGCACGATTGACCAGCAAACAGTAAACTATGAGATCTGGTCAGTAAAGGAGTTGACAAGAAAGCAATCCTCCACTGTCTTACTGATAGAAATGTCGTTGAGACCATAGAATTTATCAACCAGGGGCCGAACAACTGTAACATTAATTCTCAGGTCCTGCAGCTGGGCGAGGCTCAGATAGTCCTCAACAACGCTGATGATGTCGCGACGGATACGGTGAATGTTTGTATACACGGGCAAATGGCTATGGGGGTCTGTCATGCAACTATACAGGGCCTCGCGATTCGCAGGGCCGCCAGTACTGAGCCTACTCAGTAAAGGACGACGTTCATCCGCTGAGGGATCTGGCAGTATGATACGCCGACGGGTATTGTCAGCCATGAATTACCTGAGGTCAGATAATTGAAGAGTAGTTAAGTAAGGCAAAGTAATGGAATGTAATGTCTAGGTTAGGGAGTGGATGGATTCAGGGTCAATTGTATTAAAGAGCATTGATGGATGTCGCGTCGTCGGGGGGTTCGAGCTAAATCAAGTTTTGGCCCTTTTGGGCGTAGGTAGCGAGCGATAAGATTGATGCGCTGTAGAACGACTCTCCAAATACGCGTGCAGATAGGCACTATGGGGCATTTGTAAATGTCTAGTTGGCGGTGAAGATAATATGAAGGTTGATCGACCAATTTGTGTGTGTTTTTGATGTTTGGTTCTGCAAAATAATAAAAGTGTTGTTGTGCAAAGATATTATTCGCCAAGTATAACGTCATAGGCTCAACTCCTAGTTAGACCATTGTATTGTTTCGGATTTGAATCTTGGGATGTTGCACCTCAAAACACCAGCCACGAGGCTACCGCTCTATAGATAGGCGGAAATATGAAAGCGATTTTTAAATAGGTGCTGCTACATCAATTCCACTTTTCTTCATTCATATTGAGTCTGAAGGAATTGTTTTGGTCCAATGCTTTGCATAAACTTAGACTAGTACACGACAAGGGACAGATTCGTGCTCTGTAACCTATAGTCGTGCACGAGTATCATTTACTCAAGACAGCCACATGAGACATCAAAAGAAACACTCATACACTACGCAATGATACAATAAACATCCTACAACTTTGTCGCAGTCTCATCAGCACCAGCCTCTTTCGCTAACGTCCAGGCAAACTCGGCCAAAGGTCCCCTCGTCTGAGCATGCTGTTTCGCCTTTTCACTGCTCGCCTGTCTGAGCGCATAACGCGCCGCAATACCCTGACACACACCAGCCAGCTTCCAGATGCTAAAGGACATGCCCCACGGCACCTCCGGGCGGGCGTCGTAACCGCTCTCTGCTGTGTACCACTCCAGAATCTGCTCTGGTTGTGGGAGACCGGGTGTCTTGCCGGGAAGGAATCCGGACGTGTCGTATGGGGTTGCACCGGGGGATTTGGCCGAGTAGAAGTTGGTGAGGAAGTTGCAGATGTCGGAAAGGGGATGACCGATGGTAGACATTTCCCAGCTGTGAGAAGGTGGTTGTTAACACATATCCGGTTACACGGTAGAACAAATGAAGGGCAAACATACTCCAATATTCCAATCACTCTCGGCTCAGTCTTGTGAAACACCAGATTATCAACCTTGTAATCGCCGTGCACAAGCGTTGCCCGGTCCTTGGGCTGTAGCCGCTCGTTCTTAAAGAAACGCACAGTCTCCTCAAAGTAAGGCAGTTTTCCAACCGGTTCCTTAGTCTCGATATCGACAGCCTTTTCCTGGCTTCCACAAATAGTCACCCACGTGTTGATCTGCCGAGGATAGAAACCCGATGGTTTGCCAAATTTCTCCAGCCCAACCTTCTTGTAATCAACTGCATGGAACCGGGCCAGTGTTAACACAGCATCGCGCCACATGGCCTCCCGCTCGGCAGGCTCTACGCCAGGCATAGTGAAGTCCTCGAAGATGCGGCCATCAAGAAACTCCATGATATAGAATGGCGTTCCGATAACCGAGTCATCCTCGCACAAACA
This sequence comes from Fusarium aywerte, assembly GCA_013186375.1. Lineage (NCBI taxonomy): Eukaryota > Fungi > Ascomycota > Sordariomycetes > Hypocreales > Nectriaceae > Fusarium > Fusarium aywerte. The sequence goes on along the minus strand of JABCQV010000088.1, from coordinate 79,386 downwards.
GTATGTCTTGGGGACAGCGACATCAGTGTTCTCCAGAGCATGCATAATGCGATACTCGCGCTCAACTTTGTGAGCTGTTTTAGAAAGGAGCTTTCCAGGTGGCTTCTTGCGCATAACAAAGCGCTGACCATCGGAAGCCGTGATTTGATATGTAGGGTTGGATTGACCAAATCCAAACTATTTTGACGTCAGACTCGGTACCGTGTAAAGGGATAGCCAGCTACTCACTTGCTTGAGGTCAATTGGTGTTTTGATGTCAGGTACATTATCTGAAATGAACTTTTCGAGAGCCTTCTCATCGACGGGCTGTCGAATTCTACCAGCCATGGTGGCAGAAGTAGAACGAGGTGAAAGCAGATAGGATATGGAGTTGGCTGAAAGCTCAAACAGGCAATTACTTTGTGCTGAGACAGACGACGCGTTTGCTATGAGTGGACGCTACAAGTCAAAATTGATATATGAGCCAAGAGATTAGAATAAATGGACAAGAACGCAGTAAGACCGATGTCAAATGACAAGTTCTATCAAGATGCTATCACGAATGAAAGAGGTAAACTTAAACACTCGGTCCTAGGTTGCTAAGCAATACGAGATGCCGAGGTTCATATCTGGAGGATACAGTAGCTCCTACCTCTGCGGCCCCTCTTCCCCAAGGTGTCTCCACAATCCCCAGTCCCGTCCCTCGGCTCATCCATTCCCTTGTAATAGGTTATCAACTTTCGTATTTACCTAAAGATACTCAACATAATGGTTTCTGCTAAGTGCACCATCTTTCATTCCACTCGTCCACAATCGATACACTCTTATATTCACACATATGGACAATTCAATCACAGGTCAGCCCAGCAGAAACATGTAGCATGGTCTTCAGCGCACTCAAGAGGCATCGTACAGTTGTTGGGTATATCACAATAATTCTTAAATTCATGTTATAAACATTGAAATCCTGTTGTTCATTAACAGAGTACTAGAGGTCTCTTAAGCCCTAGTATATCATCCTCCAGTCCCTCGCCATATCCCTCCCTATTGGATTCATTCCACCTCTTAAGCAAACTACTGGCATGCACACATAATCAAGGCGCCATGTACAAGCTCCCACCGCGGACCAGCCGAAGCAGAATACCGCTGTTCAAGAAACAAGTAAACGGTATATAAAAGAATAATCCTCCCTGCTCCCTGTCTTACACCTCCACCACCACCACAGTACATGATATGGAGTAAACACTCATGCCCCAAGAAAAAAACAGACAAATGAAAACTAACAAATAAAACCATGGTGACAAGCCCTCCAAATAGCTTAGTGGCCCAGGGTCAAGAGAGCAGCAAAATCCGTGGTATCAGTATCCATAACGCCAAGCCCTTCCGTCTGATGTGGTCGTAGTACATGGATCAATATATGTCGAGATGTTTTTGTGGTCGAGAGTCGTTTTGTCGTTATAGATCATTTACCAGCCCTTCTTCCGAGCGAAGCGCTTATTCAACAGTGCCAACACCTTTGGCACATTGAACTGGACGTATTCGAGGTCAAGATCATCTTGGTTATCCTTTTGCATTTCAAGCAGATCATCCAGCTTGAGATCCAACTCAAGCAGACCTCTGTTGCGACCTGTCCCGGGTTAGTATCAGTAGGCATGACTGAGTTCCATAACAACTTACCCTTGTAGTGCAAGGAGATAACGAATGTTCCCGGCAATGGGCTGGTGAAGTTGAAGTAGATGTTGGCCCGTCTGTTATCGGGAACGTTGCTCTTCTGAATGACACCCTCCTTCTCAAGTTGCTGATGGGTGAACTTGTATGGACCAAGAACTTGCTGCTTCTGCTGCTTTCTCTTGGTACCCTCGCTTTGTGACCGAACGTTGTGTAAGTAGCTCTTGTAGGTCTCAAGCTGCCCGTTGAGATAAACATTGTGGTCTCGGATGGTCTTGTAGACCTCCTGCAACTTCTGAGTCTCTGCGATCACACCTTCCTTGAGTGAGCCAAGATGCTGAAGCTCTTGCTCAACCTCATCGCGAAGGAGGCTGAATTGGTCGGTCTTATCTATAACGTGCATTTCCTGAAGCTGAGAAAGCAATTCCATGGCACGAATACCTTTGCGCACCATCACTGCATCACTGCGGTTTGTGGCCGCAGCATCAGCAATACGTTCTAGTCTCAGCGGACGCCTAGCCACGCCACTCGTTGAGGGAATTGATCGCATGACCTGGACGAAAATCGACTTGGCTTCCATGAAATACACTTCCTCCTGGGTGATGTCCAAAGCTGCCGTAAGGTCACCAATGGCTGACTCCCATCGACTGAACAAGGGCAAGTTGATGACCCTGTTCTCTTTGCGTGGTAGCTGAGGAGGCGAAGCTCCTAGTTCAGCCATAATGATGGCAAGATGCGAATTGTCATCCTTGCACAGTTCGTTGTGGTGCTTGTCGAGCAGCGAGTGCATAGCATAAACTTCGTTGAGGGTGATCTCGAGCTCGAGGTCCTTCTTTGAAAGCGCAACATAGTTGTCCATTTCGAGACTTTCATAGAAATCCTGTACTTCGCAGAGGTCAAGCATGAATTTGTTGATCTTCTCCTTGTTCTGATGAATGAATGGCTGGAGCTTAGCCATGTACGGTTCCTTGGCGTATGATGGCTTGTTCGCAAGGTTCTGAAGCATCTTGGCGATATAAGTCAGAGTTCGTCGAGGTCGCTCGGCCGGGGTTCCATCAATAAGCATGTAGGATTTCGGAGTAACGATCGCAGGGTTGATGAAGCGCAGGAAGAAAAACCCGCCGATTAAAGTACAGATGACCTGATCGTTAGCATCAGGGTACTTGCGTTTGGTCAAGCTTCTAATCTGCTTGCAGATCCAACGGATACCATAAGGCGCTTCCTCGAGGCCCTCAATGATGGTCGTCAAGAAGCCGTTAGCAATCTCGGTCAACATAGTTAGGCGGGGTTCGATGATGGCCTGAACCTGAGGGTTCTCAGCAGCTTGCTCGCCAGTGATCCCCTTAGGAAGGTGGGGAGGTAATTGGCCGGTATCCTCCTCGATCTGTTCAATCATTCGCTCGTAAACTTTGAGTGGGTTGATTTCAAGATCAAGATCCTTCAATTCAATCAAGCCATTGATTCTATCAGCAAGTACCGACTTGAGGAAACTTTGACCCGGTCCTCTTCGAGTGTACGTAGTCATCATTCGGGAAACGGGCGTGTTGGCGCGAAGCAAAGAGGAGTAGTCCGGTGTGTTATCGAATTGGTATGTTAAGACGGACTAAATCTTGTAAGAATCCCAAAGTTTTTTTATGTACGCCATGACCTCAAGACGTACCTGAAACATAGTGAGAAGAAGGTGTTCTTCACGACTCTCGTACTGATTTCCGTAGATGGTAAACATGACTGTCTGGAGCAGTGAGTCAATCTCGGACATCGAAACCAATCTGCAGAGATGAGCAATGTGTCTAGGCTCAGACTGCAGAAGGAAGAGAAGGTTTCCGTATTTTTGCGTCTTATCGTCGTTTGGGAAACCACCCTGCTGCATTTCAAGAGCATCCTCCAGATGGCTGGCGACTTCATTTTGCTAGGAGATTGTGAGAATTGGTTCATTCAGTTGCCAAAGTAAGCGTACCTCCTCCAAAGCCATACGGTTCTGGATAAGTAATGCAATTCGGGAGTCCAGATACCGAACATCCTTTTCTAGGACAAAGTTCTTCTTGGACTGAGATGAAATCTTCGATTTAAGGTCACGCAACGCTTTTTGAGCTGCAAAGGGAGTCAATGGTTCGGCTTCTCAGCATGCAGAATTGCTAGCACCTACCTTTAGCAAGTTCATCTTCGATCTGGAGATCTCCTTCATTGGCAGAAATCGACATATACAAAGCGGACATGGAATAGCGCTTCGACTGGCGCGCAGAGCGCGAGCCGTCGTAAGAAGACATGGTGTTCTGACGTGATATAGGCTGGAAGGAGGAGGAGGAGGCGGTAGAAGCTCGAGATGGTGTTTGCAACATGACGGACATAATGCGTCTGCTACAATCTCGGAAGGGCAAAGGCTTAGGCTTGTATGCCCCTTCAGCCCAAACAGCGCCTGCTTCTTACGGTCGTGCTGAGTTGAGGCGTCTCAACAGCCCAAGACGGTCGAAAGAAGCGTGCCAATTTGTCCTGACCACTATGAGTCGAGAGAAAATACGTTGCCAGGCAATGGAAGAGGTCGTCGAGGGGTAACAAGTAGCCTGACGAATAGATAGTGCTACTTGTTTGTGTCGATGGGGTGCAGAAATACCATCAAATGGTCGAAGAAGGATCGATTTTGTGACAAGTTGGTCGGTTTTGTCGGCGGTTATGAGGTGTGAACAGCGATTCGGGCGCGCAATTAGGGTACGGTCGATCGGAAGACAAAGGAGGAGAGGACACAAGCGGCAACCGAAAATGCAAAGCAACGATAGCAACTCAATGGAGGGCGACAATATAATGCGAAGCAAAATTGTTGAAAGAACCTCGATCTCACGAGGAGCGCAGGAAGCGTTCAAGCAAGAAAGAAGCGTAAAACGGAGGACAAAAAGACAGCGGATTGATGGATGGTGATAACGAAAGTGGAGGGTAGCGGTGGTAGTGATGATAGTGGCAGACAAGGCAGATGTAGGAAGGGGAAGGGGGGCCGTGATAGAATTGTACATGTACAGGCACCGCAACGGACAGGCCAAGTACCTGGGCTAAAAAGGTACTTGTTATGGAGTGGTCTAGATAGCGGACTGCAAGGTACCAGACATGGGTGCAATCTGTATCGTCGGGCAGATTTATGCACGGCTGAGACGCGGACTTCAGGAGGGAGAGACGGCGCGTGGGACGGTCAGTGGATCGTTGGCGTTGGAAGCTGCAGGGACGTGCGTTGTGGGTTTTAGGCTTGGGCTTTCTTGTCTGTGTGTGGGGAGAGAAAAAGATAGGAGGAGGAACGGAATAATAGCAGTGAACACGAAACAAGCGAGCGATGGCTACTGTATCTGAAGCGCAAATACGTAGAGAGGTTGATTGCTTGATGAGAAATGATCGCCGGTGGAATAGAAGCGTTGGTAGTGGAAGAGGTTATCCAGAAACGTGACAAATAACAGGAACAAGTAGCGTTTACGGGCAGCGAGTAGGAGGAAGGTACCCCACAGGAGGTATTTACTACAGTACACAAAAAGGCAGGAATCAGGGGTCAGGTAATCAATCATTGTCATGGAAGGCAAGTAGGAAACAAGAATAAGGGTCAGGAAGGGGGGATGTTACAGAGGTAGGTAGGCACCTGTATCTTAGGCAAGCAGCATTGCAGATTGCTACCTGAACTGAACGGACACCAGTAATCATGAGGTGATGCCCATAAAAGGGACAAATTTGAGTAAGGACGAGTACCTTATTAGTGGTCTCGTAGAACAACGTGGCTAAAGCTTAGGTACCTGACATACTGCAATGTAGTGGGTGTAGAGCCTAGAAGGGAGCTAATAAGTCAACCAGAAGAACTGTCATTGCCTGTAGGTGGAGCCTTGCTATGGATATTTTGGTGATGCCCTCAGAGTTAAGACGCGATGATATTCATTAACAGCTACATATTATTATCACAACTACCTGAAGCAGCCTTGAGAAAATATATCACTCCTGATATACGATAATTCTGGCTGTTTCCAGGCACAGCAAGGGGAGATAAGGGACAGAATAGTCCAAACCCTGAAGGGTTCCATAGACTGGCTGGGATCAGGGGCAGAGACGACGAAACCTCGCGGGAGACAGAGACAGAGACAAAAGAGTGTGATCGTTTTTAGAACGGGCTCTCGCATCGCAGCGGGAACCGACAGGGGTCAGGCCAGGTCTCCATGACGGATCAGCGACAACCTGCTATCGTCGTTGGTGATGATACGGAATACTGCAAGGTATAGAATACCTCAACGGCCACGGTAAACGAGACCGTTGGAGCTCTGCAGATGAGCAACAAAGAACCCTTTCGCCTAATTACATTGTCCCCATCTGATGGCAGCTTCCACCGACATTGCTTTGACTCTGCACTACCATACAATATTACTTGCTGAACCTAACTATTATGTCGCTTGCTGCTCTCGAAAGATCTGAGCAGCCAGTCCGCCAGTCAGTCAGTCGCGTCTTGAATCCGTGTGGAACGGAGGCGTCACAAAGGCGGCGTTGGCGGAGTTTCTTTGATAGAAGGTAACTTGACCTAGTTTGGCAGTACAAACCACAAACCGCCTTGTCTCGTTTGAACTTGAACTCAAACCTTCGGCAGGTTCTGGGTGGTCATTAATTGGAATTGATCATCCTTTTTGGTCGCCAGACCGCCACAAGTTGTTTAAACTTGTTCTGGTCGATTAGAGGCGATGATCTATCAACCAGTATTTCTGATATGGCCTTGGTCCATGTTAGGGATTTTCCTAAGCATGACCAGCCAAAGAACAAAACTTTGGGCGAACTCCGATTGTTTTAGAACTCGGTCGACTGAAAGGTCCAAGCCTCAAGACGCGGCGCTATGTTAATTGATATTAAAAGAAGCTGTGGCCTCGTCGGTATCCAAGCTGAAGGTTGAAGCACATAGCACAGACAGATACAGAGCTTCATGTTCAAAACCAGGAGGAAACAAGACTAGGGGTTGTAGAGGCTGGAGGGTCGCCTCATGTGCTCACTGGGTGATCAGAGCTTGAAGGCGCCAAAACAGTCCTCGTGCCTGGATAAGTTTTGTGTGTGTGTATGTGTGTTATTAACGGTTGTCGAGGGGCAATATAGCAACTAACGCTAGAGTGGGATGGGAAGAGAAGAGAGAAGACAAGACAGCAGAGCAAGCAACAAGAGGGGGAGGAGGGGGTTCGGTCATTCATCCTTGCGTGCCAAGCCAGGGGTAGATTAGACCATGACCCGTTTCGGGCTAGATACAGAGACAGGGCACAAGGCTCAGGCTCTACTAAAGTGCCTGCACTTGCTTATGCATCCACTGACGGGTCGCTGTGGATGCCTCCAGGTCCATGATGGAGGGGGAAGAATTGAATAGGTTGGCTGGCCTGTGATATGATAGATGTTATTGTTCTACCTTTCTGTAGTGGTGGCGATGAGATGAAGTAGATATTCAGGTCTGCTCTTCGTCTTGTAGTAGATATTGATAGCCAATTGTTCGTGAATTGCCTCAAACTTTAGGTATTACTCAATTCCTCTAGACCACCAGTATTCTAAGGCACTGTAGGCCCGTGTGGACTAAATGAGGTCATGGTGCTCTTAGCGAGAAAGTGAACACTCGATATTAGCGAGACTTGGGGAAATGATGAGAATCACATCAGCTCCAGTAAGGTCCCAATAATAGTAGGTACTCTAGTACTGTAACCCAGTCTTTATCTTACATGAAAGAAAGCAAAAAGAGAGAATGAAAAAAAAAACTTTCCTGTCATGGACGATCTTCTCTGTTCGTCAACCATAGGTTCTCACCTTGTTCCTATTGGTCTATCAATTGATGTTAACTTGTTGTCTTGTTAACCTCAGTTATTACTGTGTACAGTAGCAACATCCTCACATTCCAAGCGCAACATGTCTCGCGTCACTTTGTCTCTGTCCATTTTCTCTTTCCCTCGGCCTCTTCACTAACAACTAGACTAAGACCCATGTCTCTGGCGTGCTGTGCCTTTTTTCTTCTTCCAGGACCCCCTGCCTGCCATACCCATTTCCCTGCTCATTGTGTTAAGTACACCAGGTCCAACGGTACATACTCGACCTGGGTTTCTGACTGACAGGCTGGCACCCTGTAGGAAAAGCGTTGCGGGCGGCAATTGTAGTTTGGACCATTATGGATCGCCAGCGCTGTAGAATCTCTGACGGCGATTTAGGACGGTGCACGATAGGAACACGATGCAACGACAAACGGCTGCAGAATTTTGAAGATCACCATCTTGGGCCTTCACACAGCACGGAAACCTAGTCAAGACGATCGTGTTCTTCTTTCTTTTTTTTTTTTCTTTTTTTCATGCAAGGGAAGCGCTTGGCGGTCCGAATTCTACACCAAGGATGCTCTATGATCGTCAATATCACATCCTTCTCATATAGTTATGTGGCTCTCTTATCGAAAAGTGGAAACCGAGGCTGGCATGGTATGTTCATGTTCATGAAATGTTGGATAACCGACCATGACAAGTCATTCTCACGAAGCGAAAGGCTTCCTCTCCACATTCTTGTCTAATGGAGTAATGTAAGCCACTCATTCTCGTAACAACAACGGCTTTGAAGGATGGCGGATTGTCTACTCCGAAGAAGGCATTGTTTCCTTCGCGTGACTAAGCTGGTTTGGGATCTAGACAACGCCAGACCCTTCCTTTAACCTTGATGTTGATGGCTTGAGACTTTCGGTGTCAGCCGTTGCTTGTACCCATCACCAAGCATCCTACACGATTATGTGTGAGCCACCTCTAGCAGAACTGGCAGGAAATCAGACTCAGTTCTTCAACAACCTTGAAGTATCTGACATGGATGCAGTATATAGTCTGTAGCCTGACATAGTACGTCTTCAGCTCATAGTTCAGTCTGTCAGATCCCAAGCCACCAGGGAAAAGCAAACAAACGTCAAAGCGGGTGATAAAGTGCATGAAGCTAGTAGCTGCACATCAACATGTACAGTATCGCCAGGTTGAGCCGGCAAGTTGGAACCAACGTTCAAGACCCAGCCAACGTCTCTATCATCCAATGGCAATCGTTGCTAAGTCCGTCTGCGCAAGCAAGGAGTGCTTGTTCACAGACCAAACTTGACTCCACGGTCCAACGGTAAAAAAGTCCGGCCTTCAGACTCGTCATTTCTGACCTCAGCTCATCCTCGTTCACGTCAAGTCTAAGCAAGACAACGAACTACTACGTAGTAAACCACCAGAAGCTCAGGGGATCCGCCTCCCACGTGCTTACAGTCAGGGCAGTGATATTCCGATCTTGTATTTGTACTTATCAACAACGGCAGTAAGCTGACTGACTCCAACTTGCAAGCTCTTTTATCAGCCTATGGGAGAACTGTGCCTGGCATGCGGCACAAGCACGTCGATACTATCATCTTACACGTCGGACTCTGGTAGTTGGAAGAGTTGAAACGCGTAGCCGGCAGTCGATGACAATCCGAATACGCGAAGAGGGAGCCACTTGATCTGCTGTCTTCTTGACGTGATCTAACAAAGCACAGATGATGTGATTCTTCCACCTATTTCCCCATCCGGGGCTCCGTATGTCAGCCGTTTAAATCCTTGGTCAATTCTGAAACGAAGGCCACTTTGCTCACGGGACGAGCCTAGTTTGTCTCCATCATGTATTTTTATACATGCAGTATTAATCACTTACATGCGAGTGCAACTCATGTCACGTTTATGTAACAACCCATGCCCAGGGCTCGGTTGGTTCCGGTATCAGATTGCTGAACCTTCAGCATCGGCTTTGTCGGCTTTACGAGACATGTTTATCGTCTTATGCCTGTCTTATCGTTGTGCCTGGCAAGGGCAATTCAGTCAATACTGACTACGATCATGCATATATGTGTACAGATATAGACAGCCATTGAGGAAACTTGACTCGCATACTGAGCCTCTTGAAACAATAGCGACGACCTGAGGCTTACGTGTTGCTACAGGGCGTGAAAGATATTCAGGAGTATACTACGCAAGACTGCTACCCTTTAACTCACAGGGACAATATAACAAACGAGTTATAGCAAGTTACACAATGCGCCGTCAATGCAACGTTTCCAGATAGCAAGGTGTATTTCTGCAACTCCGGATTCCTCACTAATGTCTTATTATTTCCGAGTTTCTTAATACGGATGCCTGCTTATATGCGTCTATACTTACCGCTCGTGGCCCCATACCACGGCTAATGAGTAGCCCAGTCGTCTGGCCTTCGTTTCACTATGGTAGAGATCCCGCAGTAGATGGTGTCCTGAACTTCTGTTTCTCCCGTCCACGTTCCTGGAACTCGCCTTTGTCGTCGATGTACCAGTCGTCCGGCTCCTCTTCTATCAACAATCGATGTGTTCCTAACACTTGTACAACGGCTGTTGCCTACTCGGCCGAGTCCTTTGGGGGCAAGTCTTGGTCGTTGCTATCTCGCTGTTCGAGGGGAGCTAAAGTGCTTCGGTTCCTGTTTTCCGGTAAAGATACAAGACCGAGAAGGCGGCGGAAGGATCTTACGTAGTCTTTCTTGTAGATTAGACCGACCGCACATTCAGAGTCGAAATGCTCGTGACGGGCCAGATTGTCCTATTCCTGGCGCACGAGCTCATATTGGCCTGACGTTGGGTCTAGACGGGGCATGAAGAGAATGCCATTCATTTTGCTCCTATGTATTCGAATGAATATACCACTTTCCACATCTCCTTGATCTTTTTCATGGTCACGTTTGACTCTGAAGTCAACGATATGAACCACATGAGCGTGTCGGTACCAAGTAGGTAACGTATGTCTAAGAGTAAGAGCGGATGGCAGTGAAGTTTCGTTTGTTCCCTGCTGATCGGAATCTCTTTGCTGAGCTTCGTCGCTTATACGAGTCGTTGGATGTTGGGAGGCCGAAGTTGAGTATTCTATGAGATCGACAAGGTCCATGGTCATTGTCTTTCGAGGCACTGGTATGCTCGATAATAGTTTATCGTGTTCTTCTGATCTTTCAGGGCTTGAGTCTCATGGAGACATGAATGAAGATTTGTATACTCACAGCAATAGGACGACTGACGTTGGCCAGTGTGCAGAAAAGTGCCTCTTTTTCGTGCTCGACTGGGTGAGAGAACGAAGGATCAAGGATAGAGACTGTGCAAAATGACGACGTTTATTATTTATTCTGACTTATTTTATAATATTGTGAGTTAATGCTTTGACTGTGAGTCTATTTTGCAAACACAGGTAGTGGCAGCACTCAAGGCAGATATTTGGGTGGCGAGGGTATCGCAAACACTCGACATATGTGCTTATTCTTAGGCAGCATCTCCCTTGGTTTCTTGTGCATTTTCTTTCGTACCTTTTTTTTACTCATATCTTGGAGTGATTGGGTCTATAGAAGAAAAGCTGTGAATGCAATTCAGGAGTTGTGAATGGTTCTGGCTTGATCGAATTGGAAAAGCAGGTGCCTAGTGTCAGATGCTAGACCTCAACAAACAATACTGGCTGTAAAGAACAAAAAGAACATAAAAAGAACACGTCGGCCTCTATCTCCTTCTCTCAACTCTGAATTTTTCTCTTATATTATAATGGCTACAATATTTGGTGAGAATATCTCAATCCTCAACCAAAGTTACGAATTTCGTAGAACAGTGGAGCTTAGCGTGATGTCATTCTGTAGTAGCTGAGCTCCCCAGAGCTTCAAAGCTCCACCACCAACGAACCTCAATAACAATTGCCGACCTGTATCTCACGAATACAACATTTACGCATTACGAATAGCTTCAATTCAAACCTAACCATGTCGTTCCGAGCTCCTCTCCGACGTATTGCCCTTGCCAAGCCCTCTCCCTCTATCTCTGTGGCTGCTCGCAGCTTCCACTCGACCCCTCGAGCTTCGGTCCGTGTCGGCCAAGAGATCCCCGACCTCGACGTCCTCCTCGAAGAATCCCCCGGAAACAAAGTCAATCTCGCCGAAGAGTTTAAGACTTCTAATGGATACATCGTTGGCGTTCCTGCCGCTTTCTCCGGCACATGCTCCAGCAAGCATGTCCCCTCGTACATCAACCACCCCAAGCTCAAGCAGGCTGGACAGGTCTTTGTTGTCTCCGTAAACGATCCTTTTGTGTAAGTCTCCAATCCAAATGCACTCTTGCATGATTCTGACTCTCTTTACAGTATGAAGGCTTGGAGCGAGCAGCTCGATCCCGCCAAGCAGACCGGAGTAAGTCGACGTCGATATATCCGATACGCCGAATTCGCGGCTTAACATGTGCTTGTCTAACTCATCATAAGATTCGATTCCTTGGTGACCCAACCGGTGAGTTTACCAAGGCCCTGGACCTCGGTTTCGAGGCGTACGCCGTCTTCGGCGGTATGCGCGGTAAGCGATACGCCCTCAAGGTGGAGGATGGCAAGGTTAGCAAGGCATACGTCGAGCCTGATAACACTGGCAGCGCAGGTAAGTGGTTATATCTTTTGTGGCTGTGTGATTCCAAATGCTGATTGAGGTCTATTAGTATCCATGGCTGAACAGGTTCTCGATTAAGTGCTATGCATATTATGCCGAGGTATACCGGGTTACTGTGTGCCCTCTAATGTTGATATCATCTATGGCAAAGTTCTCAGAATACAAAGAAAGCTTTACTTCAAGGGTACGAGTGGCGTTGGTACCCAATCAATCTACTCAAGTTGAATGTTGGTGCCTGTGACCTCGAGTCTATTTGTGATTTTGACAATCGTCAAGGCTTATTAGCACCATTAACACACGGTAACATTACAAAAGGGTTTCATGTTATTCATGTCCCACAGCCTTCTACCGTGTTGAATATGGACGGCATGATCTAGTGTAAGTTCGGCCTTGACTTCAGCCTCGAGTTCGCAAGGTCTTGTGCATATATTATTCAAGTACTATCTCATCAATCATTCACGTGGTCTCTCCTCTGTTACACGCCTAGCCTAGTACTCTCAAGGTTGATATATCGTACCTTCAGATGCTCACATAAACTTACGCCCTCGTGATGTAACGACTCTTTGCATCGTACGCATACCCTAAACTTCGACATCGAGGGATCTTGTGGCGAAGCCTATGCAGCCATGACAATATTAACAAACCCATAGACAGATTATTACACCCGGATTTGAAGTAGAGAGTAAACCATTTGAAACTCTTGTTCCCGAACTTCCATCTCCTATTGTGCTTTGGGGTCAATGCTTTGCGTCTTGTATGTCTCGGGTTGCTATACGCATGACCACCGGACAGACTCGCAGGTTCCAAGTATATACATTTTGTGTTACATGCAACCTCGGAACCTTTGCCATACTGAAAGTATGCAGTTATACATATCTGGCCGGCATGTTCGTGAGTGTGGTCTAGGGAGGCACGTAGTCGCAATAAGTCACTGCAACCAAGTGCTGCCGTTATTGATCCCAGACCTTATAACTGTAGCTCTCCGTATATAATGATGATCTTGCTTCGAATATCTTCATTCGATTTCTTTTCGCTCCACAACCACGATACGGAGAAATCTTGAAGCCTCAGTTTGTCAATCTTCAGAACAAAGTCCTACACTAGTTCAAGGCAGCGTGCAGAGCTATAAATAGAATTAGAACACAATCCATTAGTATCACTTTCTACTTCAATTTATATCTTTATTTTTATTCTTACGGGCTATTTTTCCTGCAGTCTTACTTTTGTTCTGACGTTGACCCATATACGCAGCTTTCAGCACCTTGTGTTCCATACTACCCTATACTAGAACGGCTGCGTAGACTTCTAGGCTACGGTTCATATCCTGCCATTGAATACGTTCAGTTTTTTTCTATTCGGTAACTTAGTAATTTTTATGAAGTATGGAATATTCCAAAGAGAGAAAATCTTGAGTCGGAGTATTGAGTGAACTCAACAGGATACCGAGAAAGATTTTACATCTGTGTGTGAGAAGACAGTTTCCGTGAAGAATGTTTCTATTTACAGGTTGTATTTCGTATATCATCACTTACTATTAGGTCAGTATACTGAGAATTAGTTTCCAAAAAACACTGCCCATCAAACATAGAGAAACATTCCGTCAGGCATGCACCAAAGCTGATCAAGATAATGCCCCCCAGGATCATCAGCAGTCTTCCATTTGAACAAACGGAGATGATACATGTCGCGACGGAATGGGACCAAGGCTTGCCGAATAAAGACGCAATCGCTATGGCCCGAGATAACGATCGTCGGCTCGCGCCGTCCAAGGGTCCCAAGCTCAGACGGAAGAGACCCATTAAAGACCGGAACGGCATCGACGAATGAGAAGCCATCGCAAGGGCTTTGGCTCGTCACCTCAGATAAGCTGAAGCTAGAGAGGGACGAAACAGATACTAACAACGGGCCTAGGCCAGGGGCCAGCACGCGTTTGGAACGCGATGTCGCGAGCAGCTCTATATAAGTGGATGGATTAAGCGCGCAACAAGGGTATTGGATGAAAATCAGAGATGGGTAATGGCGAATCAGAGCCGTACGACGAAGTGGTTATGTCCTAATATGTGACGGTCGCGTACGATCCGAGCTTAGTTTCGGGAGAATAACTCTAGAATGGCTGTGACTGTAAGTGAAGTCAAACCTGCAAAGGTACGGAGTAGGAATCATGCTATTGTGATGGTGATGGCTGTGGTCAAGGCCGACATGACCGGCATCAAAGCCTGAAAGGTGAAATTGCGGGCTGAGGTGATAATCGGACATTGCAATTGTGACAAGAGCGGCAATGTGAGCAACAAACCAGGGTCTTACCTCAGTCCAAGACAAGGCGGCCGCATCCACGGGATATCGCAACTCAACCAAGCTGTGTTTTCCTGGTGAACGGGATGATATACGCACAGCTAGGCCGGTATTGTACGTGCTGTAGATGGGCTGATGTTGAAAATCCACCGACGTCAAGCATCGCAGTCAGGTTCCCGCCGAGCACCTTGTATTATAGAGACAACATCGGGCTGATCCGAACCCGAGGCAAGCAGGTTGATTCTACGGATAGTTGTGCAGCCCATTAGGCATTCCACGTCGATAAGACGCGTGCTGTCGCCTAGGTCATCGTCTCAAGAGTATTGTGATGACATGGTTGTTGAGATTGGGCTGGGATACATGCAGTCCTAGATCATAGGGCGGCTGCATGCATTGATGCTGTGAGATGGAACGACTGGGATGCAATTCATCATGGCACAGGTGTCTCCGTCACTCGCTACCTCGATCACTTATTGCAGGAGAGTAACAATACAATGGGCCATGGCATGAGGTAAGTGATGTAGATTTCCATATGAAAATGCCTAATGTAGATATGGGTCGAAGCCAATCGGAAGATTATCGATCCATGGTACAAGCTGGTAACCAATCGATACAAGTCGAAGCCTCAGTTCTGTGTCGAGCCCCATGTTTCAAGCTTACAGCACCCTTCTCTCTTGATCAGAAGCAGAGAAGGGGAAAAGGGAGGCGAAATGACGGCTCTCTCTACCCAACCACACCATCATAATATTATCCCAAGCCGCAAACCAAATTGTGACAACTGGCCAACCATGCGCATGCATTCAGTCATCCACAACCACCGCCATCGCCGGCAGCAGCAAGACACAAGGACACACCACCTTAGCCACCCACCATCCGAGACGACGTGCGATACACGAGAGAGCAACGTAGGTAATATCGGGGAGGCGATATGGCCCTGCAGTCTGGCAGTACTAGACATTGTAGTGCATTGAATGCGATGTATGAGATGAAGCACATCCGACAACACACCAATGTATCATCCCAGTACTGTATGGTACGATACAATACAATACAATACAATACACGAATTGCTTTGATTTTATCTTGCTTTTACAGGGACCATTTTGCAACTTGATGCTTTGAAATCTGATGATATAGCATCAGTCTGGAAACGAAGAGACGTCAATTGAAGGTACGCGCCGCGTCCGCGTGCAACAGGGCACACAGAGCTCCTCGCCCACATGCGGACCCTTCGGCAGGTCGTCCCGCATATTCCCATTGAGGTACGACGACCGTGCTACCTGATGGCGATCCACAAAGCCAAGGATCCACGGCCACTCACCGACTCCATAGGTCTTACGTACGAACCATCGCATTGCTACAGCCGGCATTAGCAGCTTCCAGGACTGAACACATTGACGACAGTGCTTGACGGCAGTAACATAAGAGAGAAGAGGAATCAACACATCTGTCTCTGTCTTGATAATAACGTAGAAGAACCTCGTGCCCTCGTACATTTTATGCGTGCGTCTTTTGGACGCGAGTAAAGTTTGTTGCTCGCGTAATAGGTCCGGACACTGTAACACTTCCAAGGGATCATGCACGTGGATCATGGCACTGTGGAGCTACTGTCTTTCGAAGAGCAGCAAACAAACAATTGATGCAGGATCAAAGCCAAGCCAAGTCGATAATGGGCAACGATGCTGGATATGGCTCTGATCTCCAGAATGCGACCAGTGACATAGAAGTCCAGATCACCGGATTCATCTATGCCAATAATAACACACCGACATTTGCCAATAGTTTTTTTTTTACGACGGTTCTTCTCTTCCCTGAGTCTGCTTGACAAAATAGAAGATGAATCTCCATCCTCACGTATCAACGACTTCATGGAATCGCGAAGCTCCCGTTAAAAGGTAGTACATAGCAGCCTGGCCCCAAGATCAGATGCTCCATGTCAATGGGTACTCCTGTCGAAATTGATATTTAAGTGAACGTGTTTGAGCTCTGACTATGCTCATAGCTAGTCACCGCTCTCCGTATGCCAAAACTGGCTGGCTACCTCTTTTTTGACTTTGCAACCGGGAGCTCTAGCTTCAAAAAGCTTCAGCTTACAGCTCGAGCAAGATCTGTCGCCTGTGTCCTACTTGGTCAACCAGCAGGGAAAAAAGGGCGGGCTAATTTTAGCCCTCCCGAATTGCCAGCTCATCCATACAGTACACCATCAAACCCGGACAATGATCGGCCGACAAGAAAGAGGGGTGAGAAAGCCTAGGTAAGCAGCTGAATTTTGGTCGTGACATCCATCGTCATTGTGTGGCAGCTCACAGCATCCCGCCCGTTACCCAGAGCTCAGGTTTGCATTAGTGGTAATCAATTATGTGAATGGATGCGAAGACTGAAGCGAAGTTATTTGCACGTGAAATCAGATAAGAAAAAGACATGCTACGTGCATACGCTGCGTACCTAGGTATTCAGAGTGTGAATTGAATACGAGGCATGAAGGACTTGCTTGCGTCGTAAGAAGGGAACGTTTTGCATATAGGATCCCACCACTTCAGCATTTCTCAGCCGTACTGTGAATCACTTTGTGTCAATTGAGGTGTCTGAGCGGGGACCAAAGTATCAGATAAGAATTTTATCGATGAGCTTATTGATAATTACTCGGGATGATGGGATGCGGTTGTGGATGCCGATGAGCAAGAAGAGAAATATGTTGACTAACGACTTCTTGATTGAATGCCCCCGAATAATAATTCCGAGTAAGTCTATAGCTGGTGAACAATCATGAAGTTTCTGTATACTAAACAAAACGTACGTATAGTTGTGTACATGATGCTGTGAGAGATCCTGAAGCCTCGAAGTAGATGAGACTCGGTCTTTCCATTCTTATCTAAACGCACCCCCACCAACCCCCTCGGTCTCACTGTCTCACCCCTCACACCGGGGCCTCTTACCCGAAAAGAGCCACGCCCGTTTCAATACAGAAGGCGCACTGGACGTGAGGCCTTGCGTCATGCCCTGACCTCCCCAATCAGAAACTTGACGAGGTCAGAGACCCACCTTGATGACTGTCGGCCAGTCAAAAAGTGTAGAAGTAGTCTGGAGCCCGCCCCTCAAATCATCTTCTCGCATTTCCTCGTCCTCCTTGGGCTTTTTTCCTTCACGGCCAATCAATCCTTCTGCTCTCATCCACTCAACGCAGATTTGTCCCAGGCCTTTCGTCGAAACATTAATTTGATTTGATCCGACTGTGTCGCTATTCTCTGGCCATTCACAATTCACAAACAATCTCTGGTCTGGTCTTGATTGGATCGCACCCGCGCGCAAGCCAGCAATCGCACCCGCGAACCACAGACATTACTCTGCTCAGTCCGCGCTGCCAGGCCTTGGTTGGCCAAACGTACAACAAGCTTCTGTACCCGCGAGCTCTGAGTCTTGCGATTCGCTCAACGCCTGTCAAATCACCTTAACAGGCAACACGCAGCTGGAGCTATAGCTATTGTGCCAGCTTCATTCAGCCTTACAACAAATATCGACTAAACTGAACCGCCTGAATATTCAATATTGCGGTTCATTGTCATTATTAGCAACGGTTGACTTCTTGCTCAATTGGCAATCACTTTATTACAGCTCGGCTTTTCACTTTCAACCCCTGCTCTCCCAAGCCCAGCCCTCAACAGGCTCAGCTCAAAACCTTAGACCAAGCTCAAGCTGCTCTAATACCTCAAACTCCCCAACTCCCCCCATTGCGCAAACCTTCACGCTATTCCACCCAACCTCTCCAGCTTGATTCATCACCATCTATCTTATATCCGCCCCCAACGCAAAGAATAATTTTTTGCCTCTCCCCAGCCCCCTGTATAAACTGCAACCATCGTCACATACCCTTTTTATCTTCTTTCTCTTTGTTGAGTCAGCATTCGGAGCGCCACACTTTGGTCTTTCCACAAAGATCAAACACCCCAGCCAAGGCAATTCCTTCCTTCACATTAACCGTTTCCGACCTGCATTGGAAACACGATTTTCTCTCCTTTCCGGCTTGGCTGTTCTTGCTTTCACATTGGTCTAGCCTACCGTTTCTGAAGCTGCCTGTCATTTAATTGCAGGCCCCAAGCTACCAACACTTGCCGCGCGACAAGGCCAGCCATCACTCGTCCGAGACAACCCACCCACCCTAGTTCGAATTAAACCCACCTTTCTCTAACAGCAAATCAGCACTCTTCCGCATTTCGCTTCGCCTTTTCAATTCACGACTTTGAAGCCTATCATCGTCGCCAGTATCTTCTTGTTCATATTCATTGGCCGCATTGTCTATCACCTGACGATTCCTGTCTGCGGATCCCGATTATACCCCAGATTCAAGCTGTGTCAATCAACATTGAAGGGACGTTGTACGATCAAGCTTGAGCTTGCTCAAGACTTCATTCAACGGTGTACCCGCGTTCGCGTGTGCCGCCCAGCGTATCGCATCACAAAAGGTACGTAATCGGACTTTCGTTGCACCCTCTAAAGCTTTTGAATATCTCATCGATCCTGCACCTTGTTTTATCGTTACCACTATGACTTTTCGTTCTTCTTTTTTTCCGTCCCCTTGCTCATGGTCTGGACGGTAAGCGCGTCGTGTCGTGACGACTGCCAGATCGTGTCAGCATTGCAACATTGATATCGCTTGATTAGCAAAACGCGTCTTTTCTTCCAAGGGAAAAAAATTACACCCCAACGCGTGCGTTGCATGTCGTTGATAGTTTGTGGCACATAGAGTGTCCTGCTCTCCCGTGTTGGCTATTTGCACAGGCGCTTACTGCGCACACATACATCGACTTGGACTGACAACGTCAATAGGCGTTCAAGCGACAGTTTTCGCGCTCTGATAGACTTCCAAGATGTACGTATCACGTGTTTCCTTTGTATCGCTCTACCTTATATCTCATATTTCGCGTTTGCATTTTGACCTATTCGTCCCAATGGACGTATCATGTCCTTTTCCCCTCGCACAATAATGCTACTTTTGGATAGTCCAGTGTCTATTTCCTCTTCATCGTGAAACGATGTAGTCGAGTGTCTTCTTCGTGCTGCGGCTGATGAAGTTGGGAAACATGTATGCCCCACGGTCTTTCCTTTGCTCTTAATCTTGCTTCCTAAGTCTCGGCGTGCGCAGCTGTGCTATACAACTATTCTTCCCTTCTAGCTCTAGCGAGCCAATACCCCGCTTCCGGACCCTGTTGCGAGGCGCAGGACCGCACTTATCCAGAATCCCGGAAGAGAATAAGTCATAGCAGCCAATCAGTTTGGCCGTCGCCTGTCCCTGTTTGACCAAAGCCCATCACTGCATGTCCGGGACGAGGTCGATTAAGGGCTATCGTCGATATCTGCACTGCAGATTGAATGGAAGCCTTGCCAACTTGGATACGCCTTTACAGGCACGGCAGGTCAATGACATCAATCGCCACACCAGACGTCTAGGCAAAGCCGCATTCTATACCATAGCCTCAAGTCTGCCCAACGAAGGAAGTATCCTACTTTGAGGCCATGAGAATCAATTCTTACAGTCCCCTGCAACTCTGAGCAAATAGCTTGTGAGCTGGCTGGCTAGAAGGTGTGGGCCTGTCCTCTGCATATTCCGTCATGCATGAGACTCTGGGTTGCCAACGCATCAAGAGTGGCTTTCCAAACGCGCATCTGCACCTCAATCGTTCCCGCCCCCGTTTCCATGCTGCTCCTCTTACCCTAGCGTAACCTATATACACTTGAGCTAACGCCTATGGTTGGACAGATCTTTTAAGACAAGCAACTGACCAGCCAGCGCTTTCCTGTCGCCGCTTCTCGTCTTGTGCTTGTTGATATTCTTTGCACTCGACATTCTTGCTTGCTAGTGTGGCTGTGTAAATCGCCGCATCTACCATCATTAGAGACAGTCAAGCCACAACGACATCTGCTCGTTTTGGCCTGTCAGCTCACGCACGCGTACCCAATTACTTTATTGTGGCTCCTTCCAGAGATTCTTCGATTCGCTCGAATACGTCTTGAACTTGATAAGCTTGGGACTGAACCCAAACGGAACATTGATTTCGAATATCGCATGCGAATCGATCAATTATTGTGATCAACGTTATTGATTTTTCTATCTTCCGGAACTCTCCCATCGAGGGCACAATATCACGCGTCAAGTATCCGGACAAGCCCGTATTTATACTACGCGTGACCAACGAATAGTAACGCGACGAGGACGCATTTCCTCGACACTTATTGAGCAGATTGGGTTCCTAGTGGATGATGGACTACGGCCAATATCAACAACAAGGACAAAATACAAATTCCGCCGCCTACGCAAACTCTGCTAGCATCACATCACCAACGAACAGCATCCCCCAGCACCCAGTGCAGTCGTCACCTATCCTCTCTTCCCAGCAACAGCAAGGTCAAACTCAAGGTCACAACATGTATCAACCACCATACGGAGTCCCACAACAGGGCATGCAGCAAGTCCATTATGGCATGCCCGGTATACAGGCGGCTGCAATGGCCGCGACCGCTGCCGCTTCTGGGTCAAACTATGGCTATATGCCTTCAGATCCCAATATTCCTCAAAGTTCACCCCGCATGGGCGCAAATGCTAAGAAGGATGGACGCCAATCTCCTCGCATGAACAGCATGTCTCAATTACCCGGCCGTAGGATGAGTCAGGTTACAAGCCCCGGCGTTCCCACTGCACCGATGATGAACCATGCCGGCGCGCGACCGGGCGTTGCCCCACCACAAATGCCGGCCGCACAGATGCAACACCCGCAGTCGCCTGACATGCCTGCCGCTAGCGGCGCTGAAGAATCGCCTCTCTACGTGAATGCCAAGCAGTTCCACCGTATCCTCAAACGTCGTGTTGCCCGCCAAAAGCTTGAGGAACAACTTCGGCTGACGTCGAAGGGACGGAAGCCATATCTCCACGAGTCACGACACAACCATGCTATGCGAAGACCTCGCGGTCCTGGTGGCCGTTTCCTTACCGCGGAAGAAGTTGCGGCCATGGAACGTGATGGTGAGAAGAGCGCTGATGGAAAAGACAACTCTGCGGGAGAGAATTCTGGAAATGCGGGAACAAAGCGCAAGTCTGAAGCCGGCTCGGCAACTTCGAATAAAAAAGCTAAGACGGACACAGCGAGCCCAGGGGACGAAGAGGATGAGGACGAGGGTTGATATGGTGCTTTGGATGCGTCTACACCCCATTTCCCCTCCCTCAACTCAAACCCTTTAGCGGTTTACGACGTCACGAAAGCACGATTGTTACTTCCTTCTGTCGCCATTCTACTTCAAAGTGATCTTAAAGGACCTACGCGGAGCGACTAGTTTCTTGTCGACTGTGTGAGCGTGTCTCTTATCGATCAAACGTTGATCATGAGCTCGACATATTTTCGCTATAGTCTACATGGAAGCAGCGTCTGCCGAGCACCGGTAGACTGGGCGTCTCTTTTTGACATTTTTTTTCTTCATTTAATACAGCACTCATCTGGCAACAGTAGGCCATGCCTGTTATTAGATGGGCGTGACTATAGGGATATTGGATGGGCAGAATGCATGAACGATTCAGCACGATCGATACCCCCCTCTTCGTCTTCTTTTTTTCATTCGTTCGGCTTTCCCCCAAAGTCTCTGCGATTTCGTTTTTCTTTATTTATCTTTTGGGTCGTTCGACAACATTAGATTGTTCACAACGTTTGCTACTGTCATTCTGTCCATCTCAGGCCATGGCTCGTGGTGGCGAGTGCAGCTAAGCATTTCATGTACACTGTATGGGAAAGAAGAAGTGGGAAATACGGAAATGCAAAAGAAAAAAGAAGAGAGTACCCCAGGTAGATGATGGAGAAGGCACTAAGCCACTTGTCTGAGTACTTTAGTGCTTTATCTCGCTATTGGCTTGAGGCTTTCTCTCGGATATGTACAGGTTAGAGTCTAGGGCGTTGGATTGACTCACGGTTAGGGGTCGTGTTTATGAATCAAAGGTTATACATGTTTGTTGTTTTTAATGATTGTATCGTGAAATAGCCCCTTCCGGCGATTTTCGACATACCCTTGGACAGGCTATGCCCTTGTTTGATATCCGTGCTGATCCTAGGCTGTGGCAATAGTGATGCACCAGAAGTTTCCAATAGTATCCGTACTGCGTAGTCATGACAATGACGGCGGATTTCCCTAGCCCTTATACGACCTCGGGTTATTTAAAAAAGGTGACGAAATCAGTAAGTCGTTTTATTCCATCCTAGACTAGGTTCATAAGTCATTCATTCTTTACACCGTGAAGCTCGGAAGTCAAACTAACGTGATCCTTCCTAGCCTCTCATGTCTCATAAGTCATAACCACAGATCGCAATAGTAACACTCAACAAAAGGAATTGCTATTGATTTAGGAAAGAAAAGTATGGCGATATGAGAACACCGTATCCTCAAAACAAAAACTCCAAAGAGAATTACAGCTAAGGGCATCATCTAGGTTCAATTCTCCGTCATTTTCCCCTCCTCCAAATGCTCTATCCTTTCTCCACGGGACCATGTCAAGCTCGTCAATAACCTCAAGCCACAGCTACGTCTGGGTACGACCGCCATGAACGAGCGGTTGTCAGGAATATCGGCGGTGTCTCGTGCGTGGCGCCGGAGACGATTGAAGGGATGAGCGATTATGCTGCCTATGACCCCGAGCTTGCGCAGCAAGACACCAAAGGAGCGGGTTTGAAGGAACGTGATGAGAAGTATGAAGGGGACGCAAACAAGGACCATTGTGAGAGCGAACCGCCAGTCCGTTGCTGGAATCGTGAAGACAGTCATGCCGAAGACAGACTATATGATGTTAGTAAGGATATTCTCGTAAGTCTGCCATCGAAGACGTGGAAAAACGCACCGTTACGAAGGTCAAGGGCAGGAAAATCATGCTAATCATGGTGAGTATCCTGATGTTATCACCCTGCTCGATCGCTCGTCGACTTTCCTTGATCGAGCTTCCACTGAAGAGCTGATCTCTCAAATTCTCTATCTCCTTGCGCGTACGCTCATTACGCTTGAGGACCTCCGTGAGCTCCTGTATCACCTTATCTAGTTCCCGACGTACGGTGGCCATGTGCTGACAATAAGCCACGCCGTCAGGCGATTCAGGGTATCGGTGCGGCCATAGGATTGGGTGATTCCCGGCCCAGAAACTGTCGGTGAATGTATCAACATACGCAGCGATCATAGACTTGATGCCTGTGTTGACAACGGCTAGGGTGTTGTATGACCAAAAGTATCTGCGAATAAACGTGAAGTGCCTGTCTTCAAAAAGAAGCTTGTCGCGAAGCTTGGGGTCAAACATGAATTCGGGCTTGATAGTATCAGTAAGAACTGCAGAACATTGTGAGCAGTTAGGTATTGGATACGTACAGGAGGAGTAATGAGTTTGGTGATACGCTCGTGGAGAATCAAATTCCGCTTTGTTGCATCACGATACTCGGAGATGAGCAAGTCGAAGAATGCGTGTGGACCGTTGACATACTTGTTCTTTTTGAACTCATCCCCTCGAACTGTGTGACAGTTGTCAGGAAAACTTTGAATAGCAAGCAACTGCCACGGTCCAAAAGTGTTGAACACAAAGCCTTCCCGAGTACGTTCTCTTCTTGATCGCATGCGAGTAGCTTTGCAAGGCTCCCCACCGAGAGATAGTGCCAGGATAGAACCGCACTCTGCAATGTCAATGTGGTCTCCAAGGCGACTCTCCGAAGGTCGCTTATCGAACCGCTGCCAGGAAGCAGGTTCCAGGGGTGGATTGACTACAGTGTAATACTTGAAGACAAAGAAGAAGGACTTTTGGCGAACGTTGGGAGGGGAAGTTGATAGCCCGACCGGGAGAGGAATTGGCGAAGGTGGAGCGGCAATTGATGAGTGGAAGTTTGCCTGAGAAGGTGATCTCTCATAAGCCCGGTTCATAAACGCATGGGTACGGCCACGGTTGGGCTCGTCGGAGAGGAGGTGGGTGAGGAGTTCAGTCATGTCAAAGTGGTCAGACATTGTCAGATGAAGGGCTGCGAGGATTAGAGGGGTGGGTTCTTGTACTATACTAAAGAATGTTAATTAATGGCAAGAGGTGATGTCCAGAGATGGGACACGTACGTGATTCTGCCTACCGAGCGGTTGTTGGGGTTGACAGAGCGGATAGTTTCCCAGACCGTCGACGCATCAACAGCATCGGCTGGGTTCTCGAACTGCCCGCTGCTGGTATCCTCGATATTCGATGAAGGTGCATCTCCATCTCCATCAGCGCTGAGCTTAACAAGCCCACAATCATGCCCGACCTCGTACACTTCAAACGTGGACTGGCTGTACTGCTCCTTTTCGTATGAAGCAAAGTTACGGAAGAGTGCACCTGGAACATCTGGAATCTCGGGGCGACGCTTAATCATCTCGTCGAGAAGAACGGTCATCTCTGGAGAAAAATCAGTGTCATGAAGATGCTGGAAGAGATCCCCGTCAGACCAGCTTTTTGAAGCGAGATGGCCCCGGACTATGTTGTGAGGATAGTCCTCGACCTTCTTCGCGATAGTAGTCGTTGCGTTGTCGAGCAGGGGTAGAGGGACGTAAGGAAAATCCTCCTCATCTTGTGGGAAGACGCCGCGATGACTGTCACTTGGCGAGCCTGTCATAGGCCAAGGCTCAAGGTAAACAGAAGGCCTTTCTTTGACACTCTCTAAGGTTGGAGCTCGAGGTCGTTTGTAGATTGGAGAGGGAGTGTTCTCCATGGCAAATGTTAGGCAATTACAAGCTCCCAGAGGCGGCGTGAAGGTACCGTGAGACTCATGGGAGATGCTGTTGCGAGCAGGACTATCAACTGTATCTCTTTGACGAGAGACAAGGCCATCCTGGCCACTGGTCAGAGTGCGTTGATGTTGTTGATGGACAGGTTCAGGTGCTCTGACAAGGTCGTCTAGAGCTTGGGAGGGTGTGTTTGTGGTCATTGGCATACGTCTAATATATTTTGATATAATATTGAAGAAAGCTCAAGTTTGATCTAAACTACACGAATAGCTATCCAGGAGTAAGGTGCTGGGAAGATGGAGGTTTATTTCTACTCTTCACCCCTTCGCACCTGATCCATCTATCGGCGGCTCCCGATGCATATTGCGGCTGAGTCCTCCTCGGTCGACTTCCATGGTTAGGATGGTTAATGTTGAAGGAGGTAAGGGAAGCGAAGATCCATGAAGCAGATAAGCAATGCTTCTAGCGCGCCAAGGAACGCGGGCACTAGGCTATATGACTCCGATGCCAATTGTTGCTCATCCGCATGTCACACATTCCCAGTCACGGACATTTGAGACAACACCTTGTTTTCAAGTTGATTTAGTCTTAAGGCAACATAAGTAGTTACCCTAGTACCGCAGCAACAACCTCTTTCAAAGAAGTCTTTGTTATTGGACTTGACGATTTCTCATGATATCATAATAACAGATGGCTTGCAGGAGCATCACAGCTCTACCTGACCACGTGAAAGAAATCGTCGCTTCATGATAGGGCTGTCATGAGTCGCAAGCCTCGTTATCCTAGAAAATCTTACTGAAAACCCAACGGTAGCTTGAAACGGAGTAAGCTCTTGAACAAGAAATGACAAACTGCGTTCTAGGATTTTGATAGTGATGCTGTAAACCGAAAAAAGGCGTTTGGTCGGTCACCAACTCAACTCGCTTGAAAGCGCTTGAGAACGGCTGTTGACGGTTGTAATGATGGCGACACTGCGGAATAGGACTTTGAGGCATCTGCTTAGCTACCTCAGCCCTCCAAACACCATGTAAACAAGTCTGTATTTCTAAACACGTACGTCATGCAACCTTCTTCTTCTCACAGCCCGGGCGATCCTGAAGATGGATGGGCCGGAAAGGATAGGCCATATCGCGAGGATGAAGTTTCATTACATCCCACGTGTGAAAGCCGTCATGAGCAAACCTTAGTTTATCGTGGACGAATCCTGTCTTGATTGAGTTAATTCAATTACGTTTAGTATGTATCTCGTCCAATGCTTACACTGTCCACTGTAGCACCCCTTCGACACGAGCAACTCCAGACCTTAACCAAGATAGATGTTCTGATATAATTGATAACCACACATCTGATAGCAACAAGGTATATATTTTTTAATACACGTCCGCATAGTACGGTACACGTCCAATCCTGTCGACCAGCCTAGCTCCATACCCAAGCCGTCCTCCTGATATCATTCCCTTTCATGTCCTCATAACTTTCTATAAATAAATAAATCCCTGCTCGAATATTAAAAGCCTTTGATAGCAATGTCCAACACCTTCCATGAAAGCCAACGTAGTTCCATGCAACATAAATGTGTTTAGGACGCGACACTGACGGGCTTGGTTGTTGATGCCGCGGGCTTCTCAGCGGTGTCGACCTCCATAGCGTCACCATCAGCCTCAGCCTCGCCTTCACCCTCCTCCTCCTCCTCGAGCTCGTCCTCACTTTCGCCTTCAATGTCGACGCTGCCATCGTCCGACAGCTCTTCCTCATCGGCGACGGTCTCTCCCTCGTTCTCAACGCCGGCCATTTCTGCATCTTCACCGTTGCCGGCCTTGGCCTTGGACTCCTCCTCAGCGGCTTCTTCAGCGGCCTCCTCCTCGGCCTCCTCAGCACCATATTCATCGCCGTCGGCGACAAGGTCAGCCTCGGGTTGCTCAGGGGGGTACTCGGCGGGAGCAGAAGCCTCGGAATCCCTAAAGGCAAGTTAGATGGGGAATCGCCACATGTCACTGTTGTCACTTACCACTTGATGGCGAATCGAGTCACACGGGGCTTCTCTGCCAACACATTTCGCTTCACACGCTCAATGATGGGCTTGGCGGGAGGCTCAGCGTTGAGCTCCTCGGAGTCATACTCGTTGTTGACGTAGTAACCAACTCGAATGAATTCACGTCCATCGTAGGCGCAGGTCAGAAGAATGACGGTGACACCGAGGATTTCGGCATCGGGGATGCGGGAGGTATTAGGAGCATCGGCCTCGAAGATAAATTTGTTGACTCCGACGGGTATGGGACCAACGAGGAGAGAGTCGAGTTCTTGGTCGTACTGATCACTGGGAGATGTTAGAAGAAGCGGTGTGCAAGATGGCGGTTAAGCTGTTGCGTACCTGGTAGCGGATCCAACGTAGGTGAGCTTCCACTCGAGATCTATTCTGCGTTAGCGCTATGATTTTTGCGATCCGAGTAAAGTGACACAAACCCTTCTCCAGCTGCTCGAGGCATTCGAATGTGATCTCGAACTCGTACTTGTCGGTGAACTTGGCAGGGTTGTTCACGACGTTAACACCCAAAAGCGAGACGACAGACATTTTGACAGAAAGGTAGAAGGGTATAAGTGGGATATAGTCGTAACCAAGAGTACGCAGTGCAAAACGTGACGACAAAAAGACCGAATAGAACGGAGAGAATATGTAGAATAGAATCTAACTCTTTGAGACGAGAGAAAGTTGATGTGGGAAGAAGTGCGATGCAAGATGTGAGATGCAAGAGGAGAGAGAAGGAGACAACAGAGTGGATGGTGGATGGAGTATTTGATGGAAAGCGGCCAACTAGTCTCGATACCTTAGCACCTGAACGGAACTACACTACCTTGCCTTAATGCGAGGGGAGAGGGGACAGGAGCATGGGTAAAAGAAAACAAGAGCGGATCGATTCGTGGTTGCGATGGGAGATGGACTTGCCCTGGGCGTTCAAAATCCAATGTGAGGAGCGAGCGATAGTGGGACGCGTTAGGCGGTCACACCCGCGTAGAGAGGTTGCGCTGAACGCGACTCAAGTGATTTCAGTGAGCTTACTCAGGCGATCTCTCTATTTGATTGGTTCATCTACACAGAGGAACTACATAGTGCAGTATCCGTAGAGTACTACCTAGAGATGGGCCGACAAAAATAGTAGGGGGGTACAGCTACCAGGTAGAAAAGTTCTTTGGGAGCATCAGAAACAAAACAATTAAATCAGTTTTATAATCATAGTCACCAGTCCGTGGGCATCTATCCTTTTGCGTCCTAAAGCATATAGTTCAAGTTCTCGGATACCCCGAGGCAGAGTATTAGGAAGGCATAGAGATCTGATTATAGCAGTAGTGGACAACGATGCCTGCTAATGAGCGCCATCTTTTGAAAAGAAATTTTGAAAGTGGTAGTAGATGGACGAGATAAACACCGTCCAAAATATTCGGTAATGATAATTATGCTCTATTATCGTCCTTGATAGATTTAAACCTCTTACGGAGTAATCAGGTGCCTTATCACGCTTTTGTCTTCATGCAAATGACCCACCAAAGTGCGGCTCTTTAAACTGCCTGCTGCGACTTCACCGCCCTTGCTATCACTAAACCTATCCGGGGGTTCTGCCGCAGCTGCTTTGTTCAAAGCATATTCTTTGTTGGAGCTATCAGACTTTGAGGCGCTGGTTCAAAAAACATCCGCGCGCAGCTCAACACACGACACATCGATCTCCCTCGACACGGCCAATCTTTCATGCTTAACTGTTTGGCCGTTTTCGATTTCCCATTTCGAGCGCTGCAATAATTCAGCCCCAATTCCTCCGGAGCCAGCTGGCGCAGCTGTCTGACTGAGCTTATCGTATTCGCGACAGATCTCACCAGATCGTCACTCGTATCATCAAAGATCGCACTTCCTTGATCGGGTATATCGCGCTCCCTCGACTAAGTTACCACCCGCGACCATTTGAATAGCAATCGCTCGTCGCCTTGCATTCCTGAGCTGTTATTGACTCAGATTTGATCGTTCTTGGTTCCGCGGCCTTCGCCGACGCGCCCATCGAAATCGCTTTTGAATCGCGACCGAGTAAATTGCAGCATATTCCGATTCTGAAAATTGCAGGATGGCTTCCGAAGATACTTCATGGGGCGCGGAGGATATTGGGGCGCAGGGTGAACAAGTTCAGCATAGCGAGGAACAAGTTGATAACTATGCTCAAGACTCTCTTGCCTCTGGTGATGCCGATGCAGCGGATAATGGTACAGAAGACGATGGGGGAGAATATGATCCAGAGTCGGTCACTATCGGCACACCTGCACAGATTCCCGAGCCAGCTGCTGCTGGTACTCCTCAACGCCAGGCTTCTAAGCCCAAGATGTCAGGCGGCTTCATAGTTGAGGCTTCTGATGATGAGGACGAGGATGAAGATGAAGATGAGCAGCCTGCCAGTACCGCTCCTCAAACGGATGCAGTCCCTACCCAGGACCACCCTGGCCCTTCCACTACTTCTGATGAACCCGTTCCTGCAGTTCCAACTCATGCTCCTGTTCCTCCTGCTGTTCCATCCAATGTGACACCGGCCTTGGCTGGTCTCGATCCTGTTACTCTCCTCGAAGCTCGTGTCAAAGAGGACCCTCGTGGGGACATGGATGCTTGGCTTCAATTGATTGCCGACCACAGGCGTTCCAGCCGGCTGGACCAGGCTCGAAGTACTTATAACCGCTTCGTAGAGATCTTCCCTCAAGCTGTGAGTAAACTTGTCCCTTTATAGTGATATATGTACTAATGACGTTAACAGGCTGATATCTGGGTTGATTGGATTGAGATGGAGCTTGGACTCGATAACTTCGTCGACGCCGAGCAGCTATTTGGACGATGTCTCATGACGGTCCCTAACGTGAAGCTGTGGACAGTCTATCTAAACTACATTCGCCGTCGCAACGACTTGAACAATGATCCCTCAGGTCAGGCTCGTCGGACCATTACTCAGTCTTACGAATTTGTGATTGACAACATTGGCGTGGATCGAGATTCTGGCAACATCTGGCAGGATTATGTCCAGTTCGTCAAAAATGGACCAGGCCAAATCGGCGGCACAGGCTGGCAAGATCAACAAAAGATGGACCAGCTGCGCAAGATCTACCAACGCGCGATCGCCGTTCCCATGTTGACTGTCAACAACCTCTGGAAGGAGTACGATCAATTCGAAATGGGATTGAACAAGATGACTGTACGTTTTATCGTCTCGCTACTTGCGATACAAGCTAACATCAGAAGGGTCGCAAATTCATTCAAGAGCGTTCGCCGGTTTACATGTCAGCCAAGAGCGCCAATATTGCCTTGGACAACATCACCCGGCACCTTAAGCGCACAAATCTTCCAAGACTCCCACCTGCTCCAGGTTTCAACGGCGACCAGGAATTCAGGGATCAAGTGGAAATGTGGAAGAAGTGGATTGCCTGGGAAAAGGAAGACCCGCTCGTCCTAAAGACCGACGAGCCCAAGACATACAGCCAGCGGGTTCTCTATGTCTACAGGCAAGCATTGATGGCACTGCGGTTTTGGCCTGAAATTTGGGTTGAAGCAGCAGAATGGTGTTTCCAAAACGATGTCCGCGAAAACGACAAAGAGATGGGCACAGAGATGCTGCTGGAGGGTATCAAAGCAAACCGCGAGAGCGTGTTGCTTGCACTGAAGCACGCAGACCATATCGAGGTTAACTATCCAGGCAAGGAGGTCGACAAGGCCGAGTTTGCGCAAGCTGTTCGCAAACCTTACGATGATGTTCTTGAAACGTTGTACGAGATGGGCGACAAGGTAAAGGAGCGGGAGAAGCTGGAAGTCTCAACACTGAAGCAGGCGGCGGCACAAGATCCGGTCCAAGCATCTATTGAGCAAAACGATGATGACGACGACGAGGATAACAAGCCCAAGCGCTCGCCTATGGAGGAGCGCATTCTTGCCATTCAAAAAGGGTATTCCGCCGAAACACAACTTTTGTCAAGAACAATTTCATATGTCTGGATTGCTCTGGCAAGGGCTATGCGTCGCATCCAAGGCAAGGGCAACCAGTCAGAGGGTGGTTTGCGCAAAGTTTTCACAGATGCTCGTCAAAAAGGACGACTTACAAGCGACGTCTACGTAGCCGTGGCTTTGCTTGAGTCGGTTGTTTACAAGGATCCAGTAGGCGCCAAGATCTTTGAAAGGGGTGCGCGTCTATTCCCCAATGATGAGATGTTCATGATAGAATACCTGAAGTATCTCCATTCGAAGGACGACACGACCAGTAAGTTGGATGTAATTATATAAATGAAGAATGAAGCTAACAAAGTATAGATGCGCGCGTTGTTTTCGAGACATGTGTCAATCGTTTGGTTTCCAAGCCCGAGACTCTCCTAAAAGCCAAGCCGCTCTACGCCTACTTCCACAAGTACGAATCCCAATATGGCGAGTTATCACAAATTTCCAAGCTAGAGGACCGAATGGCAGAGCTTTTCCCAGAGGACCCCAAGCTCAAGTCATTCGTAGCCCGGTTCTCATCCGAGAAGTTTGATCCGATTGCTGCTCCTATCATCATTTCAAAGGCAGTGCAGATGCGACCAAAGCAGATTGTCCCTGTGGTTGAGCAGCCCATCTCGCTACGAAACAGTCCCATGCCGGCCCGGCAGGAACAGAGTCCCCGTCCTCAGTATGTCCGGGCAACTGCTTCACCGAAACGGCCTCTTGCTGTTGATGAGGAAGAGCTCAACCCCCCCAAGCGACTTGCTAGAGGCGTCTCGCCGCTCAAGGGTGCTGCGGGCCGCCGCCTTGACCAGCAACGACGGAACCAAGCATCTGCGTTGCACAGAGACATCACTTTCCTACTCAACATTCTTCCGCCCTCTCAAAGCTTCGATTCTCAACGTTTTAGCCCTACAGGTTTGGTTTCTATCCTTCGAGAGACTCCGATTCCCGACTATGCTACGTTGAAGGCTGCTGGTGGTGGTCAGCCGCGGTTTGGCAACCCCACTCACACAAGACAAGCATCGGGAGAGTTTGTCAATCGACCGTTGAGTCCATACGGAAGAGTGTCGGCTGCAGTTGGTGGGTATAGGAACTCGCCATTGCGGCCAGAGACCGGGAATGCCTATCAATCAAACCCCTACCCTCCTCCTGAAGCAAGTGGTCAGCCATCCGCATGGCCGCAGGTGCCTGGTGGATACGGTGCGCCAGCGCCCGGACAATTCGGAGGATATCGATTCTGAGACCGAGTCTCTGAGAAGGGATCTTAATAAAATAGTCAGCGACGAAAGACTTTGGGCCAGAAACGGTACCATCTAATAACACTGCTGAAAAGGGATTCTTGGATGATGCTGATGGTTGGACTGGGATTGTCTTTGCCTCGCATGTTATGCATGGTATGGCGTTTAGGGGGAATCGGTGGCAGAAGCAAGTGGTGATTGCCATGGATATCTTGTGATGAGAGGATGGATAGGGCAGTAAGATTCCTCGTCTACTCATTTCTAAATTCGTAGCTTTGGCAAGCTCACATAATAAACAAACCGAGTTGTTCAAACGATATGTGTTTCTCTTTTTGTGTTTGTCACGGCTTTTTGAAGGTTTGTATTTGGTGGCAGGGACCGCAACCAACTGTACATATTGCTATTCCTGATAGTAATACAAATGTCTACCTCATTTGTTTAGGTACACAATGCAAATCCCCGTCATGCCATTTGAACTTTTATGCTATGCTTGTCAGTTATGTCATAGTGCTTTGCGATCCAGCAGTCAGTGTCCCAATCCAAGTGATGGCCCCTGCAGACAAGCTGTAATACAATACCGTAACTCGTCGTTTTTGACCACATCGAGACCTTTCAAAACCAATATTGTGTTTTGATGAATTAAATGATAGTATATTATTACTCGTAAGTATCAAATTTAGGGATTGGATGCTTTGTTGCAGCCGATTTATAGGTTGGCAGCCGCTTAGGTCTCGTGATCAGTCTGCCAGTGCCCGCCTCCTTCCTCAATACTCAAGGAGAAATCCCACACTGCTTGCCGCTATCCGATATCGGTTATGAAGGAGCACTGGAACTCGGTGGTTGCTCCAGGCGTTTGTTTTTATTTTCCTGTACCTCCTAACCTTCTCCCTTTATCCCTTTGTGCATCTTACTCCTTCACAACCACCACCAGGAGAGGAGCAGCACATTTCCTCCACCTTGAGAAGCCATCATAAATTTAGGCTTCTGCTGCCATTCCTCAACTATTCGTATCATACAGTGAGTCACTGCCCCTTCTGACGACCTGAATTCTTGGCTATAAAATCCCCCCTTTCTCTCCTCTTCCCCTCCTCTTCCTTCTTCCCTCAACACCATCCATCACATCTCTTCCTCCTTGAGCAAGCATAACACACACGCATCCAAGCTTGATCAAACACATCACAAACATCCGCTTCTGTTACCTCATTCGAGAACAAACCTCTATTGCCCTACAGCAAATTCTCACATAGCCAGATTTCAGCATTTGTATTCTCGCACAAACGTGACCACAACACTGCGACCGCGACCGGTAAGTTTTCTCTCTTGCCCCTCTCCAGGGCTCAGCCATATACTTTTTGCAAGCTATAAACACCCCCTCTCCCTGGACACTCAAAAGCCTTTCTTTATTCACACTTCCATCACATCTCTGCTACACACTTATCACACACTTCTCAGCATACTTCAACCTCACTTGAAAAGCCTTTCACACTCACTCACTAATCTTCTCAGACGCATCTGTCACCATGTCTGACAGAGGTCGCTCACCCTCCCCAGCTGGGTCTGGGGGCCCTTCGGGGTCAGGAAGGCGACCTTCCCAGTCCCCGGCTCGATCTGCAACCGGTTCTGCGGGCGGACCTGCTGGCGGGTATGCCAAACCACTTGGCTACGATCCTGCCAAGCCTCAGAAACAAGCGGACCAAGGCAACACCCGCATGGAGCTACCTCCTGATGCTTACATCTCCGAGACCAAGAAGGACATGTTCACCCTTCGAAATGGTCGCTTCAACACTGAAGGCAAGCCCGAGCAGATCGAAGTCAATCAATACAGAATGACTAAGTTCGACTTCTCCAAGAAGATTTATCAGTATGACGTGAGTATCTCTCCGATCCATTTTGTGTTTGTTCATACTAATACCGGATTCAGGTCGTCATCTCGCCTCATCCGGACAAGATTGGACCGGTCATGAAGAAGATCTGGGCCCACCCAACTACTCTCAAGGCCATGAAAGCCTACAAGTTCGACATGTGGCTCTTCGATGGCAAGAAGTTGGCATGGAGCCCGTCTCTTGTAGACCGTGGTGAGCTTCGTTTCACTGTCGATCTAGACGAAGGTCAACGCCCCGCTGGTGCTAAGCCTCGGGAAGGCGGCCAATTCTTTGTCACCATTCGAAAGACCACCGAAATCCAAGTCTCTGCTTTGCAAGGCTATTTGGGCCACAAGATCTCGTTCAACAACAGTGTTCAAGAGGCACTGAACTTCATTGATCATCTTGTTCGCCAGTTTCCTTCCAAGAACCTGCTGGCCATCAAGCGAAACTTCTACAGAACTGGTCAAGCTGGAGCTCCTCTGCAGGATGGAGCTATTGTTGAGGTCCACAAGGGAACCTATGCTTCAATCCGGATGAGCGACAACTTGAAGCAGGGTGGTGTCGGCCTTGGTTACAACATCGATGTGGCCAACACTTGTTTTTGGATTGGCAACCAGCCTTTGGAGAAGATGGCCTGCAACTTCCTTGTGACTATCGACTCAAACAAGTTCCGGGGCTATACCCCCGCTACTCTCAACGAGATTCTCAAGCCTGTCAGGGGCAAGAACGGATGGGAATCATCCGATGCTTTTAAGCAACTTCGAAAGTTGCGCCGACTCAAGTTTAAGGTGAAGCACAAGGGTCGAAAGAATGAGGACAAACTGTACACCATTCAAGACTTCACCTTCGACGCCAAGTATGGTGAAGCCGGCTTCACTGCTCGCACCCACACCTTTGAGAAGGATGGGAAGCAAGTTTCGGTTTTCGAGTACTACAAGAAGATGTACAATGTCACCTTGCGACTTTCGCATCTTCCGCTCATCAACGCGGGCAAGGGTGGCTTCATTCCCATGGAGCTCGCCTTCATCGAGGATATGCAGCGATATCCTTTTAAGCTTAACCCAGACCAAACAGCCGCGATGATCAAGATCGCTGTCACTCGGCCCGCTGTCCGCAAAGCTGACATCCAGAAGGGAGCTGCCGCTCTTCAGATCGGCCAAGATCCTTATCTGAAGGAGTATGGTGTCAATTTCGAAGCCCAATTTGCGAAGACCGAGGCTCGTATTTTGCCTCCCCCCGTTGTCAGATTTGGTCAGGGCACAGCGGAACCCAAGTTTGCTGGTCGCTGGGACTTGCGAGGCAAGAAGTTCTGGAAACAGAACTCTGCTCCCCTCCAGAACTGGGGCTTCGTTGCCTGTGAGGCACCCATCCAGCTGCCTGTTCTCCAGGCCTTTGCCACAACCTTCAAGACCACTTTCCTGGGCCATGGTGGAAAGGTGAACGGTGACCCTCAGCTGTTGAATGCACCCGCCAACCTGCGGTTCGATCCTGCCAAGCTTGTTGAGTGGGCTCATGAGGAGATCACCCGACGCAAGGGCTACACTCAGCTGTTGTTCGTCATCGTCTCCAAGAAGAACAGCGGCACCTATGAACGTCTCAAGAAGTCTGCGGATTGCAGATATGGTATACTCACCCAAGTCGTTCTTGGTAGCCATGTACAGAAGAACAATGGTCAATACCACTCCAACGTTTGCATGAAGGTGAACGCAAAGCTTGGTGGTGCTACTGCCTGCACTCCGCCCTTGTGGAAGACTCCTACATTCTTCCCCGACAGCCGCCCAACCATCATCGTAGGCTGCGATGTCTCGCACGCTGCCCCTGGCGGTGTGACTGCTTCAGTTGCTTCCATGACTATGTCTGTGGATCGGGATGCTACCCGCTACGCTGCCGTCGCTGAGACGAACGGATATCGAGTTGAGATGCTCACCCCTTCCAACATTCGATTCATGTTTGGAGAGCTCATCCCCAAGTGGCGACACAACCATGTCGGAAAGATGCCGGCTCACCTGATCTATT
This sequence comes from Fusarium aywerte, assembly GCA_013186375.1. Lineage (NCBI taxonomy): Eukaryota > Fungi > Ascomycota > Sordariomycetes > Hypocreales > Nectriaceae > Fusarium > Fusarium aywerte. The sequence goes on along the minus strand of JABCQV010000088.1, from coordinate 43,150 downwards.
TCCGCGATGGCGTTAGTGAAGGCCAGTTCGCTCATGTCTTGGAACAGGAGGTCTCTGAAATCAAGAAGTATTTCGCCGGTCTCCTTCCTCCTGACAAACAACCCAAGATGACCGTGATTATCGCTACGAAACGACACCATGTCCGCTTCTTCCCTCAGAAAGGCGACAAGAACGGCAACCCTTTGCCTGGCACTCTGGTCGAGAAGGAAGTCACCCACCCATTCATGTTCGATTTCTACCTCAACTCTCATGTCGCTATTCAGGGAACCGCGCGACCAGTGCACTACTCGGTGATTCTGGATGAGATGAATATGCCAGTGAACGATCTGCAAAAGATGATCTACCAACAATGCTACTCCTATGCCCGCTCTACTACCCCAGTCTCCCTCCATCCGGCTGTTTACTACGCGCATCTCGCTAGCAACCGAGCCCGCGCTCATGAGAACGTTGCCTCGAGTGATGGTTTCCGAACTGGTGCGAAGGGACATGAGATCGCTCGGGAGAAGCAAGCTCATGGTATCACCACGTCAGCTCCTAACAGGACTCTTGATGCCCCCCCCTTGATCCGCCTCGGAGGCCCTTCCAGGCAGCCTCCTGCTGAAGGTGAACAGCGCCAGCGTGATTTCTTCCGCGGTACCATGTGGTACATCTAATCAACATATTGATGTTGATGCATATCATGGATCAAGTTAAGAACCATTGATTTGCGACGGTGTTGAACAGCGATAGATGATGATAGGACGATAGCATAGAGAGATGTGATCGCTAGGGAGGAGGGAAGGGCATGGACAATGCAAGCGATCTTGTTTCTGAAGCGTAGCTACTTGATGCAGCGACAGAGGTACAGAAACATACAAACTAAAAGGGGCGACCGGTTTGGCGGGAAGTGGCGGCGGAGGTTGATTTTACTTGTTCTACTTAAACTAGCTCTAGATCAATTCCAATAACCTGATCTGGCGAATATCGCTTCTTGCTCTACGTGAAGTGTTGAATGTCAAGTCGGATGAATACCAAGTGGTTATCCAAGAGAAATTGAAGATCTGGGATCTTAGAGTGATTTTATTACATGATGATGTATCTTGGGCTCATACAGGATCCAAACGCAGGCATAAAGCTAGACTCTGGCTACCTTGCCTTGATTCCTTGCACGCACTGATATTGAGGTCAACAGAGACGATGTGCATGCTGAGAATTTCGACATTGATTCGAGATCCGGAACTAACTGATCGACTTGGGCAAGATGCATGCGGGCGGGAGTGGCAAATGTCTCAGTTAAGGTCGATGGAACCGTTCTAGGACCCTACGTTCTTTGTCTCAAGCATTAAAGTATTCAGAAATTGACATTGTATCAGGTAGCGGGATGGCGTCTAACGATGGTCTCATCGGCAATGGAAAAATAACAACTCTACATACGAGCAGACAGACCGAGATGAATGGAGGACAATAATGTAGATAATTCTCGCTGGTCAGATGCAAAAGGATGGTTCAAAGAGCACATGCAAGTTTACCGCAACAATTTTACAATGTCCACTATTAAGAGAACAGTGATCTTGCATCTCCGTTCAATCTACAAAAGGTTTCATTCTAGGGTAGCTGCACAGGCGATTTCTCTTAAGGTGTGGCTGAATATACATCACATTGATCCGTGAAGTGAAACACGCCCATTCCTAACGTTCAGGACGTGACCCAGATGAGATCTTCGCCATGACCCGTTTACGAGAACTAGTTGTCTCATATTCTTTTCTAAACCTGAAAACAGTCGTCTAATTTGTTTATAGCCTAAAGCAACAGTAGAAACTCGGCTCTGCTGATGACTCGAGATGGATGGTTCCGGAGTCTTGTTACGGAAGAACCGCTGGGCACGAATGATGACTTCTGCTCCCAGAGAGCTAGCTAAGAGGATGATACGAAAATAAAAAACCAGCGGCCAAGAGTCTCCAACAAGAAGAGGAAGAAGATAAATACCCCGTCCTCTTCTCTCCCCTGGCTTGGTATCATCTCTTTCATTCATCCAGTCACTCACTTACTCTTTGTGTGTTTCAATTCATTCTTTACTTTTTCCTTCTATTAACTACACAGTCAGGATGGTCCGATCACTTTTCCTTGCCAGCATCTTTGCTGCTGGAGTTTACGCCCAATCAACTCCCGACCCTGCTCTTACAGCGAACGGAGCTTTCCAACATCTCGGTTGTGTCGCTATCAAAATTGGAACCTTTCCTCTACAGTACAACCTAGGCCAGGCAGCATGTACTTCAACTTGCTCGTCAAACGGCAACATTATAGGATTTCACGGTAACAGCTGTGTCTGCGACCGTCTTGACCTCTCACCTGGACCTATCACCTACCGTGTTGTCAAGGTGGACAATGCCCTTTGCAATCAATGGTGCAATCCATCCGATAGATCCAACGGTACCTGCGGTGGCACTACGATTCGAGGCCGGCCTATCTACGATTTATACAAGAGGAACAACGCTCAGATCATCTATGAGGCCTTCGCAAGCGCCACACCAATACCCATGTCTACTGTATCTACTGTATACCCTGATTCAACCAACAAACCCAAGCCCGGCGATGTCTGGCACGAATGCCCACCGAACGTTGTTAACTGCCCTTACCGCAACAAGTGCCCCAGCGGGAATTGTTATTCTGCCCCTAAACCTACTATTGTGAAGCCGTGCTATGGATGTGCTCACAACGGTACTGGTTCTGGTAACTGGACGGCCCCTACTTGCCCCCCTGGTGGCTGCGGCAATGGTAGTAAGCCTGCTCCTGCTCCTGCTCCAGTACCGGTTCCCGCCCCTTGCAATGGCGGTTGCAATGACGGAAGTGGAGGTGCCAATGGGAACGGGGGCAATGGGGGCAACGGCGGTAACGGCGGTAACGGCGGTAACGGCGGAACTGGAGGCAGTGGAGGAAATGGTGGTAATGGAGGAAATGGAGGAAACGGAGGAAGTGGCAGCTCAGGCAACGGGGGTAACAGCAGCTCAGGGGGCAATGGAGGTAGTGGCGGTAACGGAGGAAACAGTGGAAACGGAGGAAACGGAGGCAGTGGTGGAAATGGCGGCAATGAAGGAAACGGAGGTAATGGTGGAAACGGAGGTAATGGTGGAAGTGGCAGCTCAGGCAACGGCTCTGATGGACACGGAGGAAGCGAATCTCCCGTCATCGTCAACTCGGCCGTCAAGATTCATAGCGCAAGCTTTGTTTCATTCTCTTTAGCACTCTCTTTCGCCTTCACTCTTTTATAGGCTTTGGAGGGCTTGCATTCATTCATGGGGGGTTTAGAGGCGGCGTATTTTCTTTTTTCCTTAACTTTCAAGCATAGAAAACGGGTAATCGGGGGTTAACGTAAAGCTTCGGCTTAATATAATATCACATCAGCAAGATCAAGAACATCGCAGTAGTCGAGTGTCATTATGCTTTTATTCCTTTCTTTCTTTTACTTTCCTTTTAGTGCCGCAATGCACGTGGCTTCTTATATGGCTAGAAACTGTACATAGCCTTATGTGTCGTGCCTGCCCGTTGTCTTTTTAAGTCGCTTAAGCAATGATCTTCTCCTTACACTCGATGCTGTGGCTTGTCAGTAAACTGTGCAAAGTAATTCAGGCCGGCAATGCTCACCCGTGTTCAGACTTGAGCTGGTTCATCAATGTCCTAGCAAGGCTGGGGTACACAGGGGCAATAACACCCTTGTCTGTAATGGTGCCGTCAAGGACCATCTTGGTAGCTATTGAAATGTCAGTATGTCTAAAGGTCGACTGTAAGAGCTAGGAGAACGTACCGACACCACAAGGAACACCGACTAGCTTGGACATGGCGGAGTAACCACCGGAGCCCTCAGGGGCACCGTACTCAACGAGGGTGGAAGTCCAGGTGTTCTGGCTGCCGTCCTTGTTGACGACCTCGAAAGTGTGTTGAAGGAACTTGGTTCGAAGTTAGAATGCTGACATTGATATAAACAATACATGCAGTGGGTACTTACCACAATGTCACGCTCGCCCTTCTCGTAAGCCATCTTCTGCTCAAGAGTAGCGCAAAGGGTGTCGAGAGCGGTTCCACGGGGGGTGATGTTAACATCAGAGAAGACACCAACTGTAGCAAAATATCAGCATGCGCTCACATGACCGGCAAGTATAGACACTTACTCCACTTGAGCCCAGCAATCACTTGGTTCTTAACAGACTCGTCGTTGAAAGATGTCTTGGAGAGGACAGCCTTGATCAGATCCTCCTCGCTTGATGAGTTGGCACCGATGAACTTCTGGAGAGCATCCTTCCAGGGAATGGACTGCTTGAAGAGGTCCTGCTCCTCGATGCTGAGGAAGCCAATATCGACGAGGACCTTGACGAACTGGGGGAAGCCGTTGTAACGCATAGTTCCTCGGACGCAGGTCTCGGCATCTGGGATTCGGTATCTACCAAAATTAATCACTGCTGGTAAAGATCTCTCAAAGGAACTTACCGCTCGCGGTAACCGGTACTGTCTCGGTTGCCGTAGGCGACGAAGTTGAAACCCAAGTAACCACTGTGGTAAGGCTTGGCAGTGGTCATGAGGTCGACACCAGAGATGTCAACCAGCTTGTTATCCTCGTAGTACCTGGAGTTGTTCTTGAGGGCCAGAAGGACACCACGGCTGCTCCAGCTGAACTTGTATCCTGTATATAATCAGTAACCTTGCTGTGTGCCGTCATGGAAGCTCAAGTTACCTAGAGGATTGTTGGAGTCTAGAATCTGATTAGCTTTGACTTATAGTGAGCCATTGGGACGAATTGCGTACTCTCAGGGGCGGGGAGACCACCGCAGTAGCTCTTGAAGGACTTGATTTTGCCTCCCTCTTGTTGAATGCGGTCGATGAAGTCGACGGCGTAAAGGTGATCGACACTAGAAGGAGTTAGTGAACGGACGATATGGCCAATGAGTGTCGGAAAGTATACCCAGGGTCAACCTATGATTGTTAGCAAGCTTTAATTGAAGCATTGGGCGATCAACTTACACCGATCTCGTTGAGGACGGTAATACCAGCGGCCTTGGCCTCCTCGTGAAGCTCCTCCATAGCAGGAGAGACGTACGAGGTAGTGACGACATGCTTCTTAGCCTTGATAGCGGCCTTGATGACGATAGCGTGGTATGTGTAAGGGATCAGAGAGATGGTGACATCGTGCTCAGAGACGGCCTGCTCGAGAGCGGCGGTATCGTTAACGTCGAGGCTGATGGCCTTGGTGTTTTGGTAAGTACCGGCGAGGTTCTTGGCCGAAGCGAGAGTACGGCAAGCAACAGTAACGTGAATACCGGCCTTGGAGAGAACCTCAACGGCAGGGGTGGCAACGAAGCCGGAACCGAGGAGAAGAGCTGATTGAGGCATTGTTGACGATATAATTGATTACAGTTGGTAATGGAAAGATTCTCTTCGGAAGCAGCCAAGCAAAAGAATTTCAAGTACCTCTTTCCCTACTTATCGAGCTTGACGTTCGTTGGTTGGCCCCGCATATCGAGGGGCAGTACCTACTCTGTACTAAGGTACAGTACGTAATTCCGGCTTTCGGAGGACTGGGGGTCATCCCACCCGATGTCGGGCGATTTGCTGGAGAATAACCCGTAACAAAGCGTTGTTTTGATGCTTCAAAGCCGGGGGCTAACCAGTTGAATTGTTTCTTTGTGATGAAACCACGGGTAAAGGTGGGTACAGAGTCCCAAAGTTAGGCAGTGACTCCCTACCGGATCAAAAAGGTAGGGGTTTGCGATACCGAAGTAGAAAGGCCAAACAAAGGGTCAATCAACTTATCAGCTTTCCCCATAACGTTTCAAACAATTCTTGAATTGCAACAACGTCTTGATAAGGGATTGAAAGATTGAAGTCCAGATGTATATACATGGCTTAATGAATTGACAATGGGAAATAATCCGAGTCAGGCTAGGCTTTGGCTGCGATGACATTGTCAACGCCTACGTTAGCTTGTTCCAACAGATCGCAAGATTGTTGACACCAACATGCATCAACACTTATCTACTAACCGGTGTCAGCACAGGCTTAGAGAACTTGGTAATTGCTACAGTATTCGATCAGGCGAATATTTAGGCGGGCAGTGGCTAGAGTGGTATCCGATCTGTCTCAGGCTGCGTTAATGTGATGGTCAACTTCACAAACGATAAACACAAAAGTTCAGAGAGAGCTCATTTTCTTGGCTGGACCTACAATCCTAGTACATCGGCTGTACTCGCTCGAGCCCTTATCGGTACTAATCAAGAACACCATAATTCGCAATGTGATTAATGGCACTCGTCGCCAGGATCACTGAACAGAAGGCCACTCTGCGAAAGAAGGCGATCGCGGAAGTGGAGCGCTACTACAAGTCTGCCGGTGCTCTACGGGATTGAAGTTATTTGGTTTACGTTAGAAACTAGCTAGAAGCACCCGAATCCGAGCTATTGCGATGCCACTGTTAAGTTCCTGCATCAGGTCGCTAGTACGAGCCGACTGGTTTCTTTGAGAAGAGGCACAAGCCTGGCAAAACCTCTTTAGGGGTAGAATGAAATGGGCAGGCATAATGAAGTTGCCTTATATGATAAATTAACATGTCAAGTTGTCCGCACTTGAACCCCAAGGATTCCGCTAGTCTTCAGCACTATAAGCAATTCCCCTGGTGCCTCAGACTATGACGTTCAGAGATACATGAGGTTTAACTATAGAAATTTAAAAGGTCGAAACCGAGTTTTCGATGCTCTCATAGTAAAGTATGTATAGGTAATAAATGCTAGTTTGACTTTGTTGTGTGGTAGCTGCCTTGCCCCAGCTAATATACGACAGGTGAACTTAATGTGATTTTAATTCCACGACAATAGCTCCCCTACGTATTAATGCAGAACAGATCCCATCGACTTACAATCTCAGTCCCAGTTCATTGTTGTACCGATATATGGACGTTAGAAGTTTTGTAGTGGGCTGTACTATGAATCAGTGTTCAGGTAGCGAGTTTCACTTAGCGCCCTGCAAGGCTCTCGTGGTTCATTGATCTGATCGGAAGAGGGGTGCATTTCAAAGCGACACAGAAAAAAGTGTATTTAATGCCATAAATATTTTGTTGGGCTAGATAACGGGTCCTTCGGCGGTCAACAGCATGGCCTCCAAGAATAGGCAGATGCCAACAAAGAGAGCACCGCCTCAGAGTGACTGGATTCTCATCACAGTCTTCTAGTAATCTGCTTCAAGATCCCGTAGACTTTGCTCTGTAAGATTGACCGCTTTATTGTCGTAATTAGACTTGAGACAATCGAGTCTCTTTAATGGTACAAAAGCTATGACCGGCCGGTGAGTGACGCTAGCAGTCGATGTATCCGGCTTTGTTGGGTGTTGCCCCTAAAGAAATACTTGGGGCCGAGCCGTTGTTCGGTCTGAGCTTATTCCTTCAATGCTAAACTTTCCCGGAAGTGTCTGAGAAGCTCCAGTCATTCTGGAATGGGGGCACCTGTCGCAAACGGAAAGGTTAACTGGCAAGTGAGACTTGGTCTCAAGCCAACTCCGACAATCCTGCCCACCAAGACATGAGGGATGTGGATGGGTTTCATGACGTTGACTCTACGCAGAACAAGAAAGATAACTTCAGACCAGAGTGGAAAGGGGCTTGAGACAGTTTCCTCTTTCAAGAGGCCATATTTCTCGAATCAGTGACCAAACCTCAGTGGCTGGGCGAGGCTAACCAGGAATTGAAACCTAGAGTGATGAAGATCGCGACAGTTTTCGGGCTGTTGGTTGACGGTTACCTAGTTTACTGCAGTTGGTTGTGATGACCTTGCTCAGCAGGAGTGGGTGGATGGATGGTGGTTTCTTGAGTATACCCCTATCTTGGCCGACAGGTAAACGGATACATCGCAAGCTTGATCCAACAGCCTCGTTTTGCGAACCTGGAACTTCATCATCAGTTTATGTCTTCCTGCATATCGCAATCTTGTTGCTTATCCAATGATTGTCATCTTCCTTTGGTAATGGCAGTCCTGCCCTAGCGGTGAGATGATGATGCCTGTTTGATGAGGATACAAGCTGAGCAGGCAGGCAACGGAAGGCGCCATGGAAGGTGCCTTACGCCTTCTCTCCCTTGAGTAAGTAGTCCGCGCTCGTCCTTTCCCACTTATTATGTGCCTTGATTGATCTGAAACTTGATCTTCAATCATACCATACCTGCATTGTCAGCTCTGCCACCTCAATCCATCTCATCTCATCTCTTGTCTCACTTGCTTCTTTTATTTCCTTCTCGCCAAGTTCAGACTACCACTCGCCGTCTTTCTCTACCGCGAAATAATCCCTGACACACGCGAGCGATCCCATGAACCTACAACACCAGGTTTCACCCTGTCTCAGTTCGCATCAATCAGCTCGTCAAGCTACTGCAGAAGGACCACCAGTCTTCAACATCATCACCAGGCCCCCTTTACGATGCGTCCACATAATCTTCGACAGTACCTATCTACTGGACCTTCTCCACAATAACTTTACTCTAGATATGGCTGTATACATGTTGCCGGCTGGGAGGAGATGGACCTACTCATATGCGATGTGAATACTTAAGAGACAAATTTCCAGCATCTCAACGGTAGACACTACTCGAACACGACCTGGACAACTTCACCTACCATAAGCAGCCGTTCTGCTGTCATTAAGGCCAAGGCCCACAAAAACGCCTTCGCGACTCGTGTGTAAATGAAGGAGACAAACACTGATCGCATCGTAGATGACGATGCATACTCTTGGTAAGTCTTTCTTACCAATACTTGTTATTGGGGCAGTGCCATTCCTTCACCCCCCTGAGATTGTCTTCCTTAGGATCACTTATTAACTAGTTCGTGTTCGAGCAGCTGTTCTAGTTGCGAAAGCCGAAACTCTGTAGCTTCTCAAAGCGTCTCAGATGCCGCTGCAGCTGAAGAGTATAATTTTCGACTTAATCTCTTAATCGAATGCCCCCCCGAGGACGATGCTCTCTCAGCCCGGCCCCCCAACTACACGCGCCTGGCACCGTCTTCTTCTGACCGACATACCGTTGACTTGTGGCTAGATCATAGCTTGCCATACTCGAATTGCCCACATCACCATAGACTCACACTCTGTGAGGAGCGACACGATGCGGCTGGATCTTTCGGGGGACGACCCCAGAGCTGGCTGGTCGAGACACGTATCGAACATGTTCCGTCTGATTTGATTGGTATCGGGACATGGTTTGACGATTAATGATCGTTAACGGCTCTTCTTTTGCCTCTATGTCGCGGACAGTATGCATTCCGACTTGGACTGCCACGCCAAACACGATTCGGGACGCATGGTTGACTGAGTGGACTACCCAAAGCTGTCCAAACTCAATGCCCTCCTGATCGACTTTTGTCTTTTGTTGTCTTTCTTATCTCTTGCCAACTTCTAATCCCCTTCCCTCTCAACGTTTCATTTCCAAGTCTTGACCCATACTATATATCTTACATCAAACACTCTTGTTTTTCCCCCTTCACATTATCCCTAGTCGACTTTTATGAAGTTTCATCTATAGAGAAGCCGTCGAACTTCTTTTCGGTTTCCCGTTGTGGGACTTCTTCGTTGAAAAGTTTCTGATAATCTTCTTCGGTCACTCATGCACTTTTGTTCAACGAAATGCGGCAGTTGAGATGGAGCACCGATAACTCATTGTATTAAACGGCAATTTTGTTTCTTTATATGGTTTTCAATCTTAATCAAGACGAACATCTATAACTACCATTAATACAAACGCAAAGACTCCTAAGCCCTCCCCCAATTATTTAGCAACCCCCAATTCCCATATTATCCCCACGCCATGAACTACATCATCCTAAACGGTTCAACATCCTAGCGCTGAGCTTACCCCCAGGCCCTCCCCACAACTTCCCCTCACTTACCGGCAATAAATGGGATTAAAAGATCCGATTGAATGTTGCGGAGAGCCCAAAAACATTTGTGATTTGAGGAGATTCAAGACAGAAGGATCCGCCAATGAAATAAAGCCCCCGTTTCTCTAGAACCTGACTCGAGCTTTGAGATACAGGGAACTTTTGGCGAACCACAAGTATCGGAAACAAGAACAAGTGCCGAAATCTTGGGGTTGTGATGTACGATTGGCCATGTTGGGGGTAATTGTACATGATCATCAACTTATCAGTCCAAGATAGTCTAAGATAGGCAAGAAAGGAACGTTTGGGTCGCAGCGAGATCGGCACACAACGCCCATACAATCCGAGCCAAAGGTATATGTATATGTATATATAAGCCGGAATCCTGATGTTACAATTGTAGGGGGGAAGAAGCCATGGTGTGCGACTCGCTATGGATTTCCCGAAATAATCTTTATCGCGTCATATCTCGCCCTAAAAGATTGAAGATAGCCGACGACTCCAAAACCTACTCTATTGCAAAGCGAACCATTCGAGACAGACATTCCGAGTTGCTGTCAGCTATAGGGGTTGTGCTGTAGAGACAACATTGCTATTCTATTCCTTCCCCATTGATCTCGGTGATAACACCCCAAAGTCTCACAATGGCTGATAACATAACCATCAAAGCTGAGCTGGAACAGGCTCGCGCGGAGGAAATGGAACAAGCAGGAGATGGCATCGCCAGGATTGATAGTATCCGGTCTAGCCATACGGATAAACCGCACGATGGCATCTATGCACAGGCTCTTGCACAATATCCAACCGACGACTCTATTGATCCAATCTTGGAGAAGAAGGTCAGGAGGAAACTCGACCGACTTATTATTCCTGTCCTTGGAGTTTGCTACTTCTTCTATTATGTTGACAAGACCACACTGTATGTACCTTTCTGTAGGAAAGCTAACTAAAACGAATTCTCTAATCAGTGCTTCCTAGTTCCTATGCTGCCATCTTTGGGCTAAAAGAAGACCTTGATTTGAAAGGAGACGAATACTCGTGGCTTTCCAGCAGTTTCTACTTCGGTTGGCTTGCCTGGGCCATCCCTTCGAATCTCCTCATGCAGCGCAGTCCTCCTGGTTACTACATGGCGTTTAATATCTTTATGTGGGGTGCTCTTCTCATGACGCAAGCTGCAGTGAACAATTTTGCTGGTCTTTTGGCTCTTAGAGTTCTCTCGGGTGCATTTGAAGCCATTGCTGACCCAGCGTTCATGCAGATTACTTCTATGTACTTTACACGAGAAGAGCAACCTAGCAGGATTTCAGCTTGGTATGCTTTCAACGGCGTGGGGGTTGCTGGCGGCGGCCTAATCGGTCAGTCAATGTACTTGAGCTTCATGGTTCGTGGCACGGCTAATCGTTGTAACAGGGTATGCCATTGGTAATATTAAAGGAGCACTGCAGTCCTGGCGCTACGAGTTTCTTGTTGTAGGTGCCTTTTGTTCGGCTTGGGCTATCGCTCTTGTTCTGTTACTACCAAACTCCCCTCGTACAATTCGGGGATTTACACACGATGAGAAGCTCGTCATGGTCGCCCGAATGCGACGCAACCAGACTGGGATAGAGCAACGCAAGATCAACTGGGGACAAATCAAAGAAGCTTATCTTGACTATAAGACCTGGTTATTCACCTTCCTTGGATTTGTGTCTAATGTTCCGAATGGCGGAATCTCTAATTTTTCGACGCTTGTTATCCAAGGACTCGGTTTTGATACTCTTCACACTGCTCTCTTGGGTATACCTCAGGGTGTTCTCGTTGCCATCTGGATTGGTCTCGGTGCTCTAGCGAACAAGTACATGCCACCCAACAGCCGTACGCTTGTCAGCGCTATTTTCATGGTCCCAACTATTGCCGGGGCATTTGGATTTCTCCTCGCCCCTGACGATGCATACGTTGGTCGTTTGATTTGTTTGTAAGTTTACTTGTCATATTCGTCTGATTGTCTTTGAAATTTGTCTAACATCTCCAAAGCTATCTTACTGGTTCTTATCAAGCATCATTTGTCATCTCCCTATCTCTCATCACCTCAAACACCGGTGGTCAGTCTAAGAAAATGATCGTTTCTGGAATGATCTGGTTTGGCGCCTGCATTGGAAACATCGCAAGTCCATTCTTCTATCGCTCCGAACAAGCGCCCTCATACCATCTTGGCATTGGCTCGCTCCTCGTCGCAAACTGCATAGAATTTGTTCTTTTCTTTGTTTTCAGATATGCTTTTAAGTGGGAGAACAAGAAGAAGGAGAAGCAACGCGAAGCTTTGCGTGCAGCGGGTCATGGCGTTACTACGAATGCAACCGCGTTCACGGACATGACGGACAGGAAGAACCCTAACTTTGAGTATGTCTATTAGCTACTGCGTTACGATCAAATTGAGCACAATAATGGATATTTGGACACTGTACCACAGCCCTCTCTGTTTTGGCGTGGCGTTCGTCTTGAATTCTGGTGAGATGGATATATTTACGCTTAACAGGTCTCAGTCACGGTATCATGTCGGTCCGGCCTTTCCATTTTGGAAAGGGGCATACATAAAAGCTTCCAAAGCCACGTCTTCTCTGATGTTCTGGTATTTCTGGTCTTTGTTCTACTTTGTGCAGTTGACAATTTTCAAAGGGGGTTACAGCTTCGACCTCGAACGATCAAAGCGTTCGAGGAACAATGCATTGTTACTAGCTACTTTTCTATACAGTTGGTCTATTCAAATAGTCATGGCGGAAGTCCATTCTAAAAATAGTATTTGATAATGAAATCACTGTGTGAACATACTCAGAATATTGAACACAATCCTCGGGCAACAAAGCGCTCATTGATGCTACAAAGGACCACCATGTCAACAACTGCAGTATCCTTTTATTCTAGATTCTCGTCACCTCCAATCTCTTGAACACGTAGATTATGCTAACTATATAAACTGCAGGATTTGCTATGCAAATTCAAAACTCTCTCACTCAACAATCCACTCTTTGGGATATCAAACCACAACAAACACTCAAACGAAATCCATTGCTCGCGGTTTTCAAGTTAAGGTAAGTATCCCCTTCAAACCCCCTTATTAACATCTCCACAGAAAACTCACCATGGCTCCTGTCCCCGCATCGGCCGTTGAAAGTCCTGACACACTCTTCTGGACCGTCGTAGGTCTAGGTGTATCTCTCCTTGTCTGCATGGTAGTCATTATCGAAATGGCCATTCGTCTATTTCGCGCCTTTTGCGAAAAACAAGAACACAAGAGACGAGAGGAAACACTCTTCCGCTTTCAGGAAGCTCATCACGTCAGCGAGTCTGAAAGAGCGATTCTCGCACGAGAGAGGCACCTGCTGTACAAGCAGTTGAATGAGAAAGACAAGGAACTGGAGAAACGCCAGAAAGTTTTGACCAAGTTCCAGGATGAACTGAGCAAGGTTAACATGTTTTGCCGAGAGAATCATAGCATCCGCAATGCATCAAACTTGGAGCGTTCGGCAGCTGGTTCTCTGCGATCGGCGCATTCAGGCAGTTCAGATTCCTCGTCCGAAGCTGTAGGTCCCGAAGCTCGTGGTCCAGAAAGCCGGGCTGGAAATGTCAGGGCTCGATTGAATTTGACGGAGTTGGCGAATGGACGTGCGGCCGAGCACATCGTTGATGGCGAGTACCAGATGTCGCAGCAGATTCAATTTGGAGATCTGCCCCTGGTTGATAGTGACACTGATATGACGAGTGAGACGCAGACAGAAAGCTCTGCGCGCGTAGACTCTGAGTCTGATTTCTCTGCTTACTCGACGCCTGTCCAGGATCGTGAGATTTAGGTTCCCGGGATGATGCTCATGCTGGACATGGGTAACGAAGATGAAACTTTCGCGAGATGCAGGCCTTCTGAGGTAAGTTATCTTCTCTCCTTCCTTCCCTCTTCTGCTCAGGGTTTTTGGGTTAAGTGGCCGGTGTTGCTACTGGTCTCGGGTGCGTGTCTATTCATGGCTGCGAGGTTTCAGTTGCGAGTGCAGCTGTTTTGGGTGTTGATCGGATAGGTACTCAATCAAAATCTGTTTTCGTTGAACATGAAATTTTACAATGAGCAATAATGTAACTTTATTATTCGAACCGCTGAAGCAGATGTTCACTAAACGTCGGTAGATTAATCCAGAATCGCATGGTATCTAATTGTAAAAATAACTGACCAGTTTTCTTGTCCGCAGAAGGAGTCCTTGCTACACTTCCAACTCAATTTAGAAAAACTTGCTCTTAAGTCCTCCCAGCACGACGTTCCTCTTCTGCTTGTTAAGGTACTTGTTCACATCATCTGCCCACCCAGCGCTGTTGTTCTGTAGATTTTCCATGCTGTCGCTCATGATGTTCAGCTTTTCCGTTCTTTCGTTCAACTGCCTTGATAGGTAATCTCCCCATCCCTCCTGACTTCCTGAGCCAGACGGAGCAGGCTCTCCTGCCCGAGCCGCACGTTGCTCAGCTGCTGCTTCGTCCATCATTCGCTTGCTGGGTGGCCTATCTGGCCCACCAACGAGAAGATCGAGGTCAGCAGGGGTAATGTACTGGCTACCCGCGATCCACTGCATATTTGAAATAGTTGGTCGAGGTGGGCACTCGAGCTTGGGGTTGACCATGGTGTCCGGAGATTGCTGCTGTTTCTTGCCCGTTCCCCAGACGTGTATCACAGCCAACTCGCTAGGCCCTGACCATGCGAAGATATCACCAGTCTGTGTCACAACAGAGTTGGTGCTCCTTGTCACGTCTATCATGGGAAGGTCGGCCTTTCCAAGGTCCCTGAGACCGGGGATCGAAAAAGCTCGAGCAGTGCGATCGCCGAACAAACCGACCACGGCAAAGCCCTGCAATTCGAGTTCTGCCACGGAGGCAGCATCACATAGGATGCTATCAAACTCCTTAGATGCGCCCTTGGAATTTGCAGGTTTGAAGATTCGAATCTCTGTTTGCGTAACTAAATAATGGTCAGTTTTGCCTTTCTATGATTTTCATGCAACGTGGTAAACATACCTGCGACGAGTACACCGTTGACTTGGCGTCCTTCTCTTAGGCCTGCCACGATCGGGCCGGTGGCAAGGGCAGGCTTGCCTGTATCAGCTTCAATGGGGTTAAGTGAAATAACCTTTCCATCGAATGCTACAACGCCTGCGACTTGCACGGAATATGTTCCATCCGGCCCTGGCAGAAGTTTGAAGGTGATGACTTTTCCTAAGTTTGTTCCAACGAAACAGCAAATGCTTGAGTATTTGTCCTCGTCTAGAGTCATGACACCAAACTCAATCACGACTGGCCACTCCTTTGGGGGCTCTGAAGAAGAGTGGTGACCCTTCAAAAAGGAAGCTCGCTTATCTTGCTTAGCAAAGTCTGTCATGGGTGCCTGGAAAATGATTGAGGGCCCTCGAAGATCGATCAAGGTGAGAAATCCGAGCTCTGAGCCTACGGCGACAAAACCGACATTTGATATCTGCACAGCGGTGATGGATCCCATCATCATCTCATAGAGAACGAGAGGCTGCAGGCCCTCCTTCAATCCCGGTTCCGCCCTGGTGCTAATATCCGTAAGCCCCTTAGGATTTGGGTCGAGCTCTGGTGTATTCTCTTTACCGAAGAAACGGTTCTGACCCCATCGGTAAATAATAGCTTCTCCCGTCCGTGTTCCTACAACGAATTCTCCTGTACTGGTTGACATATTCATACAGGTGATCTCGACATCTTCATATCGATCGAGTGCCCGCGCAACGTCGACTTGGAGCTGTGTTCCATTCTCAATTTCATCGGCATGTCCAGAGTCCCAAATTCTGATGGTGCTATCAGCATGAGCAGCCTGGATGATGGTTCGCTCTTCAAATCTCTTTCGGGGTCGTGGTGCTTCGGCGCCTCCCTTGAGAAGTGGTTCGCCTTGGTTACGCTTCTCAAACATAGAAAGCCATCGTGGACGTTCTAAAGGCGAGACATTGATCTTTGTTACGAAGGGATGAACAAAAGAAACAGATGGATGAAGCTGGTTGGTAGGACTAATTGGATAGCCAGAAGGGAAACTCAAGGTAATGAGTTCGCCAGAAGAAAGAAGTACGATGACAGCAATTGGATCTTGTGCGCCGCCAAAATGGGGAGAGAATCGTGGAACGAGGAGAAAGTTGACTGCCTGGGCACCAGACGGGAGTTGGAGAAGAGATTGTCGCTTTCCGCGGCAGTAATTTGCGAGTATTTGCCATGTCGATGTCGCATAAACAGGGGTCTGTCCTAAATCAACAAACGTAAGACCTTTAGGCGATGCGTCGACACGTTGTCCGCCAGCAATTAGCAGACCACTATCATCGCAATTCTCTTTGCAACACCAGGCGATCTTAGTAATAGGCTCAGACAGATTTGGCGCGGATGTGTCAGACGAGGGCTGGTCTATGTCAAAGTCGGTGAATGTCCTCGCCATGACGACCTTTTCGGCCTTTGGATCCCAAAAGACGAGGCTTCCATCATCGTGGACTGTCAGGATAAACGTGCCGGATGGATGCCACAGCGCATGTGTAAGTCGTGGCTTTCGGACTGTCTCGGCAGCTACACCATTGCCGCCTGGGGCGCCTGCAGGAACAACGTATTCATAGTAATTGACAGGCTTGGCTTGCTTAAACGAGTAGACAACAGCGCCATGGGTGTATCCCAGTAGGAGCTTGCCCACATCCCTCGGGTGAAGGGACATGGTAATAAGGTTGGAAGTGGCTGCGCCAGGGTTCTTTTCCTTCCAGAAATTGGGTAGCCTGAAAGAACGCGCCAAGTTTCCTCTGTCCAAGTCAAAGGCCATGATGTCTCCATTGTACAGTCCGATAAAAGCCCAATCAAGCATGGGGTCAGTCACCAAAGAGACGACCTGGCCAGCGATGACCATAGCGGCAATGCGCTCGCCAGTGTCGAGGTCCCATATTCCCAGCTCGTTCTTCACGTCGACGGTAACGAGGCGGTTGGCCGAAAATTGTACGATCTGGAATGATGTGGATCGGGGGGGCTCGAGTATCTTGTGCACACGTCGCTGTCCGAAGATGTAGACCTTGCCAGGGCCAAACTTGCTTTCGCCGGTTCCAATGGCGAGGAGGGATTGGACTGGGTCGTATGCGTAACAGCTGTAAAAGGGTCAGCTGGAACATTTTAGGTCATGACGATAACGGGAAGTTGGGAGATGATGCGCTACCTGATTTGAGAGTTGATGCCATAGCGAGCCTGATCGTCGGGCATGAAGAGTTCGGGTCTGATGCTCGCTGATAGGTCATTCTGCATACCCGTTTGCTTGCCACGCAGGAAAGCCGCCATCTTGATATGTACGTCACCGCTGGCGATGACGATAACTAGACTACACGGGAATGCGATAAGAGCTTATCGGTGAGTATTTTTAGAGCTTGAAGCTCTCGCTCTGAAAGGAAAAAAAGAAGAGATGGGGGGAGGATGAAGAAGAACAAGAAGGGACCTTAGGTTTGGTGGGGTTGGCGCAGATGCCCACTGTAGAGAAGGTACGTAGCACTGTAGGTAGCTTCCCAGTCCAAGCCTGACCCCAATACCCCCAAGACCCTTGGCAACGGCAACGTCATCCCGTCCTATCACCGTGTGTAATACGGTAGATCGCAATTAATACTGTGATTAATATTAAAGTCTATGGCAGCTTATCTGTACGACACTCTAGTTGTTCCTCTCATCAGGCTTTCTTTCGAGTGAAGCGTACTTTGTGCAGTGTAACTTGGTATCTGCTTGAGTCGTGAAATCTCACCAAACCATTATTCACAAGTCAAGGCCCAATCCTGCAAGACATTATAACTTGATGATGTTGGCCAATTAACATGACCCACGGCCAAGCCTGCACTGCCCCAAAGCAGCTGATGACAGCAGTGTCAGGCGTTGTTGTCCGCGCATTGTGTGTTGTATTGCACGGCATTAATATACATTAATCGTTTGGTTTCTAGTCCGGAGGACGCACAGGTAAAACTACGCATCACAACATCACGAGACTTATTCCGAGACTTGTCGGGCTTAAATGCATTGACAATTAATAAACCTGCACTAAGAGTATGTATGCAAACTGTACTTTTTAGCAGCGGGACGTTCCTTGCTTGCCGTCGGGTGCTTGCATAGGTAGTTCCGATGTGTTGAATATTAGCGCCAAACTAATGAAATATGCCTTTGTATTATTACATATAGTTTATCAGCTTGTATAGTATTAATTGACATGAGATAGCTTCGGTAGCGCTATGTATTGGCTGAGAATGTAGAACTCGAGGAAGTTATGCTTGTTAGTCTTGGATAGCTGTGAAAAGGCCAAGATATTGAAATTTTGAAATCATAGTCCTCGAGGGAATGACCGATACGATTATCTTGATGGTCTTTGATAATCTAACAAGAGTTTGATTTTCTTGATAGGTCCAGATGTCGTAAGACGTTAGATTCGATTCCTGTTTAGTCTCGAGTAATGACATGACTCCACGTGAGGGTCCTGTATCTTGGTAGTCTTTGACACATGTTGATTGTCTTATGTTTTGTCTAACCTTTGTTTGATTTCGAGTCCACTTAGACCATAGTAGTTCACTGCCGAGTGACATGTACCGAGATACGTCACTGCATCTTGTTCTTGATAGCTGAAGTGTCTAGAACGATCGACGTATAACGCATCATCTTAGCCTATTGTCATTGTTTGAGACAGGCGGTATCACAATGCCTGATATCGAGGCTCCAGCTGTACCTTGCTGTATCGTGTTTATGGCCAACGAACCGCAGTGACGATTATTTGGTTCAAACCCAATACTACCTCCAAGTGCAGATAACCAAAAAGAGTCCACGTGGGCCTAGGCGAGAGACGAGATGCATATAGGGCAATCTCCCAACCCACACTTGTCACTATCGATGCCCAGTGATCCTGCCTAAGCTGAAACTCGGTGTCGATGCAAAGTTGGAGTGCAGTATCGAAATTCCAGAAAGAGGCGAGGCTTTCAATTTATTATTGGCCGCAGGGTGACGGTTGGGTTTCTGTCGTGGCTCTACAATTGGCTCCTTTGGACGACGTGTCGTATCCGTTGGGCATCGCTTGCAGCTAGCCCACCTGCCCGCCCCTCCCAAAACATCTCCTCATCCTCTGACGTGGGCCTTTCAGATACCTCTTGTTTGGCTATTAGCCCTGCAGTACACGATCTATCGTCTATCATACCTAAGCAGCAGCACCCACGCTTACAAACTAGCGGGCCGCTTCTGTGGTCTTTCTTCCCCTGCAGTCTGCAGCAAGAATTGGATAGGCAGCATGGCATGGCATACCATCATGCTGGGCTGGGCTGGGCTGGGCTGGCTTCCTCTGTCTGGAAGCTACAGGGCTACCTACATGACATACACAATTGACTTGGAAATGAGACTCTTTCCTCCCTGCCCAAACAACTAATAAGGCTATCGAGTATGACTACCCGATGTTATGAATACATACAAGAGGAGGCGACTTTAATTGCTTCTGTCTACCCGCTTATGGATACCGACAACCGATCGACACAGCACTACTACCATCCAAAAGGCAAAGACAGAAGAAAAAAAGCACTTCTTTAATTCTCCGACATGAGTTACTACAACGCTGGGCAACTATCTGCCGAACAATTTCGCCACTCAGACTCTGACTCTGACTCTCGCTACCACCACGCATGGGCCGGCTCATTGTCTTCCTCCAGCTACTACAACGAGCCAACATCATCAGATCCTCGTTACCATGCTTTCAGTAACTACTCCATCAGCCAATCAAACCCCAACTCGGCCTACTCCTACAGTCTAGGCGGGTACTCTGAGTCTCAACAGTCCGACGATCATCCACACATGTGGCAGTCTGAGGAACACAGCGGCGCACCACCCTCTTCATCCTCGGTTGCTACCTCAAGTCCGCCCAACTTGCAAGAAGATGTCTATGGCGGTGACCAGAATCTTTGCAAGAACTGCGGCAAAGTTTTCAGACGTCCATCTGATCTCGCGTAAGCTTTCAGTCCTACCTCATCATGAAAAGGCATTGACAACTAACCACGTTACAGAAAACACCAAAAGTACCATGACAAGCACTTTGCATGTCTCTTCTTCCAATGCAAGAGGGCTTTCGCGACTCAGAAAGATCTGACCCGGCACATGGCCACACATCGCAAAGGCGAGGGCTACCAATGCAAGGTGGACGGGTGCCGCAAGGCCATGTCAGGTCATGTCTACTCCCGGAAGGACAACTTTGATCGACACATGAGAACGGCACATCCAGAACACTCGACAATCTGAGAGGCAAACAGAGACTCTCTATCATACGACAGAAGCACTGCATCGGTGCTAAATATTTTACTAGAAGCTAAAGAAGGGCTTGACAACAGGGCTCGGCGTACTATCGTTCAAGATTGGGAGCATATGTTTGAGTATAACGTTTGACGAGGATTTTCAGTATTGGCATATTGTATGAGGTACATTCAGTTAGAGGTCTCGCCTGAAGGCGAAGCAGAAAATGTGCGGTTTGGCATAGGCATTTTGTAAATTACAAGATTTGGATTCTGTTACACGAAAGTTTCTAAGTAGCTACTTGATTTGATTTATTCCGAAGTTCAGGGGGTCAAAAAATCGACTGAGACTAGATTGCTCATCCATCCTTGGTTAGAATAGTCGTTGCATGTTTAGTATAGATTTTTGAAATCCGTGTCTCAAAGCCACAGGAATCAACAATTCTTTCCACTTATCAGTAGTCTTAGCCTCGTTCTGCCTCTCCTTGAATATTTTGATAAATAACGTTTCATTAGGTTAACGGAGAAGAACTATCGACTTGGGAATCCGGAGAGATAGCCAGCAAGTAAAACCAAGTAAAATCAGCTGAGTTCTTTCAGACATGGTATCCGTCGACCTTGAGTTCAGGCAACTAGATACTCCTGTTACTGGGTTTCCAGTGACTCTGTACTTATTCGGGCAGTATATAGAGTTCGTATTGGTGAACTCGGGTTATAAAGAGATTTGCTCCAGATCAAAGGAGACAGACGACAGACAAGCCAAGCGTAGACCACAGTTCATATCATTTTTAGTCCTGGTTTCCGTAAGGCTCAGAGAAAACTGATCGGTAAGTCGGCCTAGTCATGATTTAATTATGAAACAACTAATGGTAGAAAGCAGAACACAGCTGTTGAACTGGCAAGACCCGGCACTACGAACTTGCGTACCTGTTCTTCAGCAATCCACGATTCGTGTTAGTTCTAAACCCCAGAACGTTCCGAGTATGATCAAGGGGCCCCCGCTAGATCTTCCAAAAATACCACAATCTACAAAATTTCGGACATAGGCCCGGGTCGGCAAAGGTGAGTATGTAGGCATGAAACGAGCTAGAACAACCTAACTTCAATACAACTGAACTAGCTCAGGTTGTTATATTAACCTTCCTAGTCTATGAATACTCTAGGGGCCACTTCCTGATCTATTCATAGATTAGGATATGAAAAGACAAAAGCGTCGATAGTACTGGGTACTACCCTGTATCTCAGCCAAACCTGAACATGACCGCAGTTGGGAAGCTAAGTGTGATTCTCACATCATACATTGCTGTTTATTCTCAACCTTACAAATGTTAAAACTTATGTGCAACAACGTCTATCAAAGAAGAGGACTGTCCTGTACGCCCGTAATGAATCGGCCATCTGATAGCTCACAGAATAATCGACAGTTGACAGTATCCGGCGTAACCCCAGAGCCAATAGTAGCTCGTATTTAAAAATAACTTCGGTGCGGCTTAATCCAGATAAGGTTTCTCTAGAAATCTTATGGGGTTCACCGGTTTCAATGCAATACCCTACATCTGTATCCATCCCGGTGACCATTTAAAGCTCGCGAGTCATTTGAGCGACCGGTCAAGGCCACATCCCCAATTTATCAAGCTAGTATTCCTTTATTGCTAGATGAGGCTCAATTGAGACACAGAAAACAAACAAGCTGAGCTGATAATTGACCAGTTTAGTTTGGGGTGAATCGATCCCCGAACTAACGCATCAGGCTGAGACATGGGGTTCTCACGATTGAGATATGATCTCGCTCAAGACACTGCCCCCTGTTTAGCCGAGAAGCCTGCTTGGCTAGAATGACGTAGTCACATGCATCATAAAAAGCATGTATAACCAACCTTGCTATCGTGATCTACAGAGACTAACCCGTCAATACACCGAATATGGTCTGCAGCGGAAATATTTACCAGCTGCCGCTGAGCCGAGCCACGAAGTCGATGCCTAGTCTGGGCTACAAGATATGTATGCAATAAATTCGACTGCCTGCTCATGCACATGCTTTTGACATCTGCCAAGAGTTGCGACTAACGTGCAATTTGCAGCAGGCCTCAAGGCTCTATGCGCAATTGGGGTCCGACAAGGCAGATTACATGGGCTAATGTACGGTCTTATCTAAACGCAAACAAAAAGAAACACAACCAACAGGTCGTATAAGGCCCGACAAGCTTCGTTTTGTTCTTCTTCTTCTTCTTCTTCGAGAATGTGACACTCAGTGCTACCGTGTTACTGATCACATCTGACAGCTTGGGGTGCAGCACTGTAGCAGCAAGTCGTGTAACGGTTATTACTGTCTGCTATAGGTTGCTGGGTACTGTTGGCGGTCGGCGGAATAAGCATCCTTCGCCCTGCCGACGTGCACATAGTCTAGATGATGAAGCTATTGATGGTAGGTCTTGCATAGGATGAATGCGCTTCTGCAGCTTCTTGCGTTGTCTCCAGAACTTCAGACGTGAATTGGAGGTCGAGGTGCAGATCGATTGAGGGTCAGGTGAAGTAAGACAGCTTTTAGGCGGTTGCCTTTTCTCTGCATGTCAGCATCGTTGACAATATTCTTATTCGCTGTCACAAGATTGTGGCCTTCCAGAAAACTTCCCTACGTAACCTGCGTCTTTCTGGAAGCCTTCCATCCATGACCTCTCCCCTGCGAGACTCTCACAAGACCTGTTAGGGCGCCTAGGGGAATGGTTGCCCTGTCGCTGTTTCTCGAGCGTCCTCTAGGAACGAACCCTGATACACCATCAATCTTTAGAGTATTGCATTCTGGCTCACACATATATCCTGAATCGGCCTGAACGATAGAATGTGCGAATTCGACTTGGCATGTGAACCTGAACAAGACCTTCTCGAAGCTGCAGTCCTCAATGCCCCTTGTCGATCAGTGTCTATTTGCTTGGCAATGCTCTAACCGAGAGCCAGCTTGGGAGAGGCGGTCTCGGTTACGCCGCCGCTGTATCCTTGTTTTCCCCCAAGTCCACGTCTTCTCTCGTGTTGCGCACTACGCATGATCTACTTTACTGCACTATACAGTATTGCACTGTACAGTACAGTGTACACGTACAGGTGATGTTACAGTAGGTATGCATGTCGTAGCCTTGTCCAGCTGGAAATAATCCCATGTTGGCGTCTCCAACTCGCACTAACTCCAGATCGGGTATTCGGCAGGACTCTGAAGAACAGCAGCTTGGCCTTAGCATAAGCACTTTTCCCTAGTTGTTTGATACTCCCGCCAACAACGTCCGCGGGCTTCTGATACGGGGAATCTGTACGGAAATGGAAGCGGCTGGCTTAGCCCCGATGTTTGAACGTTTGATCACTAAGGGCTTTAGATGAGATGAGATCTTGCGTATCAATACGACCTATTGGTGCACGACTTCGGATCAGATCATACATGGCTAATCACACCAGAGGGGAACCTCCGGCCGTCTTGCATCAGCTCTTGGCAATTCACATGCACCTATCTCCGCACAACTCCAGGATCGTTCGTATGAGGCCTGTTATTAGCTATGTTACGAAGCTAAACAGCTTGAGTTGCTTGCGTGCCACGGCCCATAAGAACTTCAAAGGCTTCGGGACCGGTTGGTCGGTACGCACTTGAACTCTTTTGTCTTGGCACATCCCAACGCTAACCCGCTTGGGCGCTGACATAGAGGTTATTGCATCTATGAAACATTGCTCGAGCCCCTAGCATGCCGTGATCTTGATTTTGTCTCTTGTTCATTGTTTCTTGCTTGTTGCAGAACAAATCCGGATCATAAAGTTCTTGGGAGGTCTTTCCAAGGGGGGGCAGAAAGTAGGCCCAGATACTGACGCCGCTGCCCCTTCTTACCTTGGTAGGTAAACAGGGCAATATCTCCAACTCCCAGCGGCGTCACTCGTCATCATTACAAGAATTCGGATGCTGTGGGCCCAAGGAGGCTTTGCGGCCTGTGTGTAACTTCAGATATGCCAGCTGTAGTAACAGTTTGATGTAAGGTTAGTAGCATAGCATCAGCATTTGCGTCGGTTGAACAGATGCAAATCGCTACCTTTGACAACCTGGAACATGATGTATCATTTGTTTCGGTCTGCGTCTCCAGACTGTCAAAGCTCGGCCGATCATGTGTCGGGCCTCAACTCGATATCGGAGTCGGCTGGACCACACTAATACAATTAATGAAAAAAGAAGGCACCGAAGCCTCTTTCTTGTTCATTTCAGCCGCGGTGACGAAATGCGAACATCCATTTGAGACTGGTGCTATAGCGGTGGTTGGCTAACGAGGACAGTAATATAGCTTGTAAGTTAGCAGGTGACTCAAATTGGTTACGTACCTTAGTGAATCTTTAACAAGACAAACATGCAGACGAACATAATGTTGAAACGCCCTGTGGCGAGCTATTCGTTCTGATTCTGTCCCTAGTATTGTTAAATTGCTGCCTCCAAAAACTCTCCCAGACCCATGGAGCAAGGACCAGGATAATCGAGGCCAAGGGCACGCGAGTGGTGAATTTTTCTGCAGCTGCAAATCATCCAATGCGATCCCAGAAGCGCTCGTCTACGTAAATGTTTCTTACCGCACTAGAGACCTGGCTGGTCCTGTCATCCATGTCAGAAAGTCGCACACCGCCAGAATTTCCCCAACGCCAAGTGACGGAAATCTTGGAGAAAATAACAGCCCTACCCTGGTAAACAAACTAGATAAGGGACTTCTTGACCTGGGTATCCAGAAATAGGTAAGCTGTTTCGGGAGGATGTCACAGCAGCTTTCCCTGGACCTCTCGTAGGTCGAGTTTTAATGTGCGATGCAGAGAGGTAATGAGTGGTGTTCTCTGCAAGCCCGGTGTAACGTCGAAGACTTCTAGAAAGAAAGGACCGCAGTCAGAGTGAATACAAGTTACACTCCAGCAGGGAAGTGCGACCTTGTTATCGTTACATCCCCTTTCGCTTACCAAAAAGAAATCACAGTGGTTCAAATACTCAGTTTTCTTAGACTCGCTCCTGACATCTTCAGAGAAAACAGCCACTGGGCTTGGTGTTCCTGGCGCCCCACCTCCTTCTGCCCCTGGTTTTCGCTGAATTTCGGACGCACCTTCCATGCCCCGTGTGGGTAATATTGCTTTGGTTCGGAATAAACCGATCAGCCTTAAGTCTCTTCGTTTCTCACGCACACTCCCTCCCTTTACCGATGCCACTTAGCGATTGCTGGTCTGTAACTTGTGTCTAAACAAAGTAAACCTTCCTTTCGTCAATGGCAGATCAGCCAGCATGGCTGACCTCTGGATGATGCCCTGGCTGACGATTTGTGGGGCATTGTCCCGCAATTAATACTGTCACCTAAGTGTACTCTGTACCTATTGAACCTACAGTATTCAAGATGCACTGACTCTGGTTTTTTTCCGACTGCCGTCGAACTGCTTTACTCAGTCGCTAGGTGAGCAGTTCCTAGGCCCAGTGGAGGACGTGCACATGCGTCACGTACTGCACCTTTATTCTGCGCCCCTGGTCCAATAACCTTGAGAATCCATGGTCAATGTGCTGCGCACAACAACAACTCAACTTGACGGGCGGTACGGAGTATTAGTACCCCCAGGTCCACAACGATGAGATCTTTACAAGGATTTAAAGATCCAGATGTCTGCCCGAGTCGCGACAGCTTGAGATAACAGCCGTGGCTCTTATAGAGGGTATGGCGGCATAGTCTTGGATGAAGTGTCGCCAAAATCCGATATGAAAGTTTAGTAAGTATCTACTAACGCTTATCAAGCCACAAAAGCAATACCAATATAAGAGAACGCTAACTACTACATAGGTAGTTTATTGAGTCCAGTATCCTACCACGCCGCCAGCTTTTCCACAACGATTTACCGCGATGCGGTGTGGCTAAGGCTGTGGCTGTGGCAGCACAGTCTGATAATATCCATCCCACTGTACACAACGGTCAGAGCCATTTTCAAACGCCCGGCTCAGACGTGAGCCACGCTACAGATCCCACCAAAGAATTAACCCCGGGGGATTGATCCGCCTGCAAGTAATTTCCTTTTCGGTTTAGACGTCAGATGCGCTCTCGTACATCTTATGGTCCAAGTTTCTGGTTCAGAATGAGTTGTCTGGCACAAGAACAGAACCCCCTTCTCCAAATGCCGGAATTATTCCATCAGGGGTCCGCGCGGTGGCGCCCAGGTCTCTTCACCCTTTCTTCTTTTTTTGCCTTTCTTATCTCTAAAAAACCCCCTGTTACCCAAGATAAAACAGACTCCCCCGCCTAGACTCCCCCCCTATAAGCTCCCCTTAACGGGCGACAGCGCGGAACCACGACGAGACCTCCCATGCATGACAGGGTGGATGGTAGGGTCTCAGACACACCCAGCATTTTCCTGTTCCTGGCACGATGATCTGCCGATGCTGGATTTCGTCCGCTTTTCGCTTTCAGGGTGTACACAAGGTGTCGGACCTACGAGAATAGCATCGTTGTTGGAGGTCATGGCGCCCGTCCAGGGAAACGTCAGATTTCATCGAGTTAGCTCGGACTGGGACTTCGCGGCGTCAACCTAGGATTATCCAGACCCAAGCCTCACACAAAGTCTATCCGAGTCTTGATAACCATATCAAAAGCTTGCGTACTCGTATAAATCTCATAGTCCCTGGTTCCCCGTCTATCTAGATAGTCGTATTGACAGGCTATTGTTCGATCTGTGTCGAGGCGTGCCAAGTCGAATCCAACGACATTGCAGCTTAAAAACTCCACAGGAATTTTCATCGCATAGTACTGGTTGTTTCAACGTCACCAAAATCTCGGTAGAATAGAACATGGGGTTATTATAAGAGGTGGGTTCTAGTACGTATTCTCGGTGTGACATTTGTCAACGGTCACGATCGCCTCGGGTTTGGTATTTGATCATTCACCCCCCTCAGGTGTACTTGTAACAAACGTCAACTTAGTAGGTGCACCCACTTCCCGTCGCCTTGCGGCACGATGCGAACCAAGTGGAGCGGAGCAACCTTAAGCCAACGACTGGCTAGTTCAAAGTTTCATTGACAGATCTGGTAACTAGTAAAACTCCACGTTTAGACGAATTGAATAGGAGGGTTGTAATTCGATGCCTTGTGCACATTGCTGGTATTCTTATGTCGCTGCGACCCCATTTATCAACCATTTATCAATCACCTTTCTGAGCGGGCCTTGTGCAGTTATGACCATCTGCATTTCATTGGTCAAATTTGCTGGTCTCAGCTTTGGCTAGGGAAAAAAAGCTTACGAAGCACAGAATAAAAAATGATCTTACAGCACCTTGCTGCTATCGTCGTCACCCATTACGTCAGTCAAATTCTCAAGTAAAATAATAGTGTTGAACTATCGATTGGCTCACAGAATCTGAGTGGTTCTTATGCTTAACAACTGTGCAGATTGGAGCGCGCCATGTCCAGGACCTGCAGTGTATATCAGACCCTCGCCAAATGTGTTCCTAATTCGCAGTCCTATATTCTTCTTCTGCAGGAGTACTGCACCAGGGGCTGTGCGATCTATGATACGATAAACGGAAAAGCGGACAGGACAATGGACAACGGACACTCCCAAACCTGCCAACCTTGGGCAGGTGACGAAAGGACAATGCTAGTGGAGCAGGCAGTCTTGACCATGCGGGGTACATCTCAGCGACATGAGGACTTGGGGTGTCGCTACCTATGTGGGGACAGCGTTGCCAGTCTGTCGCCATCAATTAGTGCAGGGTCGAGCCAGCGCTGCCAGCCCTACCTGGTTCTCATCCCCGCCAATGCATGTACGGCCTGTATGTAAGTAGGAGGGGCAGGGGCGTGAAATAGGTCCGGTGTCAGATGGATTACCCCAGGCCATGCAGTCAATGTTTTGTAGACGAATCTTGTCAGGTCGACAGCAACAGCAAGGGCCACACCCTACCGATGAGATATTGAATGTCTTTTTTTTTTCATTCTTTTCTTTTTTTTGACAAGATACCAGGGATGTGACCGAGATTGCATGATAATAACTGGATGGAGGAGGTTCTGTAGAGGACCTTTGGGGTGACACAAGAATTGAGCGGTCTCGTACTGTACAGATTTTAAGAGAGGGGACCGCTCCTTTCTGGTGTCACCCTGGGGAAGACCTAGAGAACGCATCCTTGGTTCGGCTCCTAGTGTATGCGACGAGAGGGACGCTCCCGGATGTACACTGGGGATCGCGGATGCGGCTTGTGAATGAGGACATCACAACCGTCTTCATTCTCCGTACCCCTCGCTTTCTTCCGTCTTTCTGGCATTCATTACCTTGCGTAGTAGGTACTTGACTAGTGGGGGACGCAACACGCGAGACGCAAGGTAGAACTGAATTGGTATTACCACCAAAATGTGTAGGTAAGCTTGGTTGCCCCTCCCCCGTTTGGCTGGTCTTTGGGGTCCTGGCCTTGCCGTGACTTCACCCCCGAGTCCCGCGTCGCTCATCTTGTCCGTAATACACAGCACAGCACAGCACAACGTAAGGTGGGGTGAGCTAAGGTAAATTGATACAACATTCTGTTTTTTTCCCCAGACCATGTTTAGCCTCCGTTCTCATGATGCTCAAACTAAGCCCATCAATGTTATTTAATATCTCCGTTCCCACGCATTTTTGTCTGCTCTGATCCCGTTGTTCATTATACTCGTCTGCCATCTCTTCTATACTAGCCTTACCTGCCCAACAGCGGTCGGCTCAAGCGGTTCTGTTCCTTTGCTGCTGTTCTCAGTCTCTGCCGCCCTGCCTCTGCCTCTCTCTTCCTTCTTTCTCGCCCGCGCCTCATCGTCCTCTTCTTCGCATACAGAAACACTAATCACAGAGTTTCTGTGCTGCACAATTCCCATTCCATACTTCTTCGGTTCTGCCTCTTGCATCACAATATCATTATTCGTGTCGGTCGTCCGGAGAAACCATCTTGATCGCCGCTTCGTTCGCGTTCGCCCGTTATCGTCACTGCCATCGTCACACGCGACAGCCGCCCAACATTACCAATAGCCATGTCTTCCATCGCCCCCAAGCAGGGTTCGGCCCAGGAGTATGTTGACTGTCCTTCATATATGTCGTTCGGTTCGGGCGTTCGTCGTTCGTCGTTGTAGGGTGGTGAGTGGTGTACGTTGCTAACGGTTACGATGTTACTAGAACCACGGAAACCTCCCGCCCAGCAGAGCCTCTGTACATGTCTGCGAACCGTGTTGCAGCACATTTGCCCGACAACATTACTGCTAGCATATCGATCCGAAGTACAGATGCTGATGCGATTGTTATCAGAGGAACCCATGACCAGAACGTGGCAAGCCTGGAGGCCATGATGGCCGAGTACCAGAACACAGCCCGTAGTGTCAACCCTTCGTCCGTTGTGGCTAGGACCGGTTCGAAGTTCGAGTGATCGTCGGTTGTGGTCACTGGCCATTTCTTCACCTAAACTTCTTTGTCAAGTACGAGCAACGGCGGAGGATAAGCTTCAGGCTCAAACCAATTTCCTCCGCCTCGGACCCAGCCAGAAAGCCATCTCGTACGGCATGTTTGAATCATCCTGTTTGCCTTACATCCCTCGCTGGAATCCAAATACGACATATGCAAAAAGAAGCATATGCCACAAAGTTCCCAGTGTCACCGACATTCTGCGCGACTGTTTCATAGATACACCCATGAAACCTTCATATTGATAGACAACACCTCCAGTTGCCATCACCCCAAATATGGGGTGATCACGGCGTTTCTGTTGATCGGAAGGCATCGAGAGGTGGAGACATATGCCCTATCTTCCTTATGAGTATACCATCACGCATTTCTGTTTGTGCTCGGATTCAAAAATTCGAGATCTTTTGCGTTTCTGCTCTTATACCCTTTGTCGATCTTCCCCTTCTTGGTTTATCTTCTCGAAGTTCTTTTTGTTCTGTTGGTTCTTTTGGGTATTATTGGGTATCAGCAGCCCATCGGCCCAGCGATTGGGCGATGCTCTTGTATATCGTTTGTGATATTGGGGACAAAGTATGCCCAACAAGTCCATATCACGCGAACATCCCAACAGGTGTCATAAGCGACTCCTTGGCCCCCTTCACGGCTCGAGTTAAGGCTTACCTAGCTCTTCTTTGATACGAGACTCATGGGGACACCAAAATCCCATAATGTAACAAGAGAACACCCGCCTCTGATTTAGTGGGCGGCACAAAGCGCGACAGCAAAGGTCGGATGAGCGGACTTCATGGCGTAGCTTTCATCACGATGAAAGACGGATGAATATCGATGCTGATGCTGGGGACGCAGAAGGGATGAGACAAAGGAGTTGACTGACTAATGCTGGTGCGAGGGGTTGAGTATTTATCTGCCTACCTATCTGGCTGATTTGTGGGCTTGTCGCTCAGGAGCGACAGCGACCAATCGAATCCGGTCTTTGGGGTTAACCAAGCCCCCAAACGGCCCATGGACGCATCATCTTGATTAGGAGCCATTCAAATTGACTTTGCAGCTGAGGCCAACCATCGCCATATTAGGCATTGAGTCCTTCCGCAAATCATCGGCAGTTGACAAGGAGACCCATTCTTCGACTTACATCACGCTGATGATCTATACTATTCTGAGTGTCTCATTCGAAGCGTTGTCGGGAGAGTTATAGATACGAGGCACAGGCGTGCCATCTTTGTTATAGATAGTTATCTTGTTATTAATTGAGTTGCAGCATCGTGTTGTTGCCTTGTTTGCTTTGCTTTGCTTTGCTTTGCTTTGCTTTGTTTTGTTTTGTCATCTTTCTTTTCCCGTCTTTTCTCTTTCGTTGTTATAGATTAGCTTGGCTATAGTCGTTTCACCACCCAGGCTTGCCAGGGTCAGGGCTTTGGCACTAATAACAAAGAACTATTTAGATGTGCTCATTTCTGCCTGTGGACCAAATGCGAGTCTGAAAATCGTCTACTCAAGGGTGAACCGGGAGGCCGCAGCCTTGTTTATGGAGTTGCACCTTTTGTCCGAGTAATGATTTTTCTTATGCTTTTGAGTCTTCTACCAGTCTATAATAATACTCATTGTCTCATAACCTCGTAAGGACTTTTTGTTCCTTCTTGCCCCTTGAGGGACGTTGCTTTTCATCTCCCGTAGAAGCCACACATGGATTGATTGCTCGTTACAAATTGTAGGGACAGATTGATACCCGACCTTTCACCTTACTTTTTCCATGCTCAGAATAGTACAAATCATGATTGCGTACAGTTGTCAAGGTTCGCCAGTGACGATATCCTGCAAAATGTCATTCCCAAGTCATAGTGCACCTTCGTGGTCCACCAATTGATGTTTTCATGGCCAAGTATTGTGTCCCACTCAGGCCACACCCCAGCCGTCGCGAAGGCAACATCTTAGGAGTTTATAAAGCTGAAATCTAGAGACTGATAGTTCCAGACATTTGCCAGCTCGCCAAGCTCCTCGTCCGAGATATTCGCAAATATAGCACCCTGAGAAGGAAATTGGCTGGGCACAAAAGTCGCAGGGTCCTGCATATACAATTGCGGCTGCCAGTCGCCGCATTGCGGAGGGCCAGTATATGTTGCAGGAGCTGCGAAATCACCGGCCATGGTGGGAACGTTGGCCAGGGAGTACACTGGAGACGGTACTCCAGGAGTGGGTATATTTATTGGTGAAGGCGAGAAACTGGCCGTAGGGGGCGAGTTGTGCGGATACGAGACGCCGGCTGGAGGAGTTGTTTGCGGTGACGAAGCAGCTTCCAAGACTTGAGGTGCCAGTGGCACAGGGCTCTTCCCTGTCATATCATAGGTTCGTGCTGTCCTGGGAAGACGCTGAACAATTCGAGTCAAAATCCCACATGATGCTTTGGCTGATTTGGTCACCGTTCTCAAACTTTGCAGCATGGCATGCGCCTCGTCAATAGCTTTGTAAACATCGTCCCGTCGAGGAAGCGTATGTTGTTCGTCGTGAAGAACTGCCGAACACAAGACTGTCGAAATGTCGAAAATGCAAAACAGAACGAAATGATAATTTACATCCCGTGGGTAGACATGATCGAAAAGCCCGCGCAAAGATAACATAAGCTCCAGACAGTAATTAATACCATGGCTGCGTATTTGTAGCTCTGCTTCCAGAGACCGAATAGCAAATGGTCTTGTCAGAAAGTCTCGGATAGGCTGAAGAAGCATTGTGAATGCGACAGTACGGATCAAGTGCCTGTGCAAAGTAAGCCACGGGCACGATGCGTCTAATGATGTATCAGGATTATGGACGGTGAAAGGAGGCGGGAAGGTTTTGACCCAAGCCTCAACGGTTCTTTGATATTCCTGAACATCTGCGTGGGCCACCACGTTCTTAGTATGTCCAAATTTCCCGGAAATCTGTCGAATCAAACTGCACTGCAACTTCATATGGGCTAAGGGTGAGTATTGACAGCCCTCCAAGCTGAGGCTTGGCAGACCAACGTCGCAGTCGTTTCGATCAATAATCATGGGTCTGCCCAAAAGTGTAGATATCTGCCTTCGCGTGCGTAAGTTAGTATCCATGTGTCCACAAAAGGTATTATAAAACGCTACTCACCAGTCCCAAGTGTCAAGGATGCACCACACTCTTCGTCGCATTTCAAGGTCGAACTCCGATATGGGACCAGCCTTGGCTTCTTTGTGAATAGCTAGTGGAAGTGTCAGCAAGCGATTGCTTGACAACGCAAACACGGCGTTGAGCGTACAAAGTTCTTGAGCTTCTCGAATAGCAAAATTCAACACATGCCAACACTCGACAAAACGGGATTCAGACTTGAACCAGTAACAAGAATGCAGTAGTTGCTGGACGCTGACGAGATGGCTGTGGCCCAGAGGAACAGCGCTTGCTAGCTCTCGAGCAGCTTCATGGTATTGTTCGCTTATGCGCTGGATCGGATCGCCGAGGCCGGTTTCGAGCTTCGCCTGCAGCGCGACGTCGGTGTATTGCGAAGCACATGCACAAACTGTAAGAAGAAGACAAGTCCATTGGACGCTCAGTGGACGGCTCTCGGCTCGCGATGCCCACCACCGCTGATATTGATCCATAAATGATGGCGGATAGGCAACGTAGTAGTGATAATTGACATTGTCGAGAAAGTTTTGGATAAGCATGTCTAGGAAAACATTTAGATGAGGCCTGAAAAGCGTTCAAGAGCGTTGCATACCGGTATACGGCTTCGGAGGGATAATTCTCAGAGCTCGTTCCAGCTGTGGAAAACTCTCGGGGTCCTTCACAAACTCTTGTGATGTTGCTTTCATGGTCTTTGAATAACAAAAGCTGTTAGGTAAATGACGGAAAACTATTGGAGTGCACAAACCTCGTATTTCGATGTAAGACCAAAGAGATGGTGGGAAGGCATGTAGCCCAAAGTATTAATCCCATCACTAGCTGTACCGTCAAGCTCAGAATCGATGGAATCGGGGCTATTTTTGCTGTTGAGTTGACTCTTTCGTTGTCTATCCACAACAATCTTCTCAGTCGCAGGTTGGTTGGTGTCTTTGAAGCGACATTTATCGGCCACTTTACGTTTCTGGCATCCGCTGCAAGGCCACTCACGGTTGCACTACACAATAGTTAGCATCTAGTATTATTAAAAAGACCGAACATGAATGATATTCATGTTAACTCTAAATAACTTGGAAAAGGCCGGTTTGGTTACTTTTTGCTTGCGGCGAGCACATTCGGTACACGCGGATCGATAGCTTGCTTCCTTTCGTTGAGCCCCTTCTCCCATGACGCCAAACTATAGAGCTGATCAACTAGAGCTCGAAGATATGCATTGGTTTTGATCTGCCGACTGAGGAGAGATCCGGGTCACGAAATAAGGGCTGAAGGTTTTGATACTCTGGATAAGGAACGCAGAAGTGCTTGCTTCGTGAGCGGAGCGATATGAGAAGACTAATCAGTTACCCTAGCAAGCAGCAAGACAGCTGGAACTTGCCGTAAATACTGGCAATGGAAAATCGAGCAGTCATGTCGATGGATGACAGTGGGGAAAGTTCTGGCAACCGTTGCTGCTAAGATGCATTTGCCCGCCTGCAGATCCATTAAGTGGTGGGTGGCACACGGAAGGAAAGGAAAGAAAGGCATTGCCTAGGGGTTCCATTGGTAATTTCGTGCCGAGGACTCGTTGGCGGTTAATGGGTCTAGGAGGAGACGAAACGGAGATAAGCGAGACGATCAAGTGAGACCACCGTGATAGACGGCTTTGCTCCATTCCAGCAGTTCTTCGGATAGATAAAAAAAATTGAGTATCTGTCGCTTATGAAACGCTCGACTCTGTCCTTTCTGATGTCTGGATCATCAGCCATTTTCATCGACCTTCCACTGGCATCCTGAGTCAAGGACTAGAGCAATACCTCAATAGTCTCTGCTTATCCACACCAACCCACCATTGCGTTCCTGTCGATTTCGGTGTATCGTTTGTTGCACAGATCCACTGCTGTCTCTCGTGCCGACTTCTTCGAACCCCGTACCCGGCCCCTCTCTTAGCTCTGTTGATGCTGTCCCCGCCACACAGCCCGGCGCCGGCCGGCCTGAGCGTTCTGGCCGCCAACCACAACGCTGTTTTCTTTCTGAACCACTCCGGGCATGACAGACTGACTGTCTTGACAGGGTGCGTATGTGCTGCATCCTGGTCAACTTGGGCATTTGGGCCCCAAGATCATCTAGATGCTTTGCTTTTGTCGCCCGTGCATATGTACGTATGTGTCGTTGCAGCTTGGAACAGGCGAGGAATGTTACCCATATACTTCAGGAACACCTTTCTGGCTGTCGATTCCTCGTAAATAAAGATAAAGAGAAGCGCGTTTGAACGACTTGTAAGAGCAAGCGTTAAAACAAGTCTATATTAGCCTGCATGTCATAAGACTTACCCGACTTGCAACAAGCAAATCTTGGCAGGAAACCCATGGTTGATAGAAAATTTACTCGTCAGCTCAATCGATATGCACATTAGTCAGTATGCTTCAATCCCGGAAATGTTCCCAACGATCTTCTCCACCATGCGGCTCATGTCGTCCGTTTTGACATGTTCGATTATCGGTGTTTGAGGTCGATATTCGAACGTCATGGTAGTGGGAAGTTTCTATGCAACAGGGGTGCCGCTCAAAGTTCGCGCTAACGTCAAGCAACGGCGCGCCGTTGCAAGCGAGCTGATCTAAAGTCGCACTATCGCACGTGGCGCGTGAGAGGATGTCAGGCGGTGAAGTGAGTGTACAGCTTTTCGACCTCTAAAATCCATTGACTAAACCTTTGCCACGAGTTTCTCATACGTACTTCGTCTGAACTTTCTGAAGGATCTAACATGCATCAGAGACAGCTACTGCGCCTCTGGCTTGCATGACAGATCGTAAAATCGAACGACATATGTAAAGCGAGGTCACGGTCGCCATGCGAGCAAACTCGCATGGCGGATTCATGAGCGGAGTTTCTTAGGCGCCCCGGGGATCCTACCGATGCCCCGAGGACTCCGAGATTGTGCGTCCAAGGTCAAACCCTACTATAGGTACGGGCTTATTTCCCATATGCAGTTCGCTGGGTTGCTGCAGCATAGTAAGCGCCATTGTCTCTAGAATTCGTATATGTATCCAGTGGAGGATCCGGGGTGCTCTGCGTCGCCGTGCAAACCTAGACGTCAGACACCAAGGCCAAAGCAAGGATTCACGGGGATATCCATTGGATTTGGGAATTCCTTGAGACGCATGCAGAAGGCCGTTTTCGCAAACCGGCACGCAACTCGGAATATGAAAGCGCTGCGGTGGAGACTGCCATAGTGTTTTTGTATATTTGTTGGGGCTTGTGTGAAAAGCAGGGCGATGGCAATGGACCAGATACGGGTTTGGTTGAGAGACAACCTGAAGCCTCTCAAGTTTTTCTCCGGCAAGAGTAATTTCGTGGCAGGTACAACTGGAAGCTGGCACAAGTGAGGCAGCCGCATAGGTCGTAGGTAGTCACCTCAAAAGAGAGCAAACATGTATCAGGGGCCCAGGAAGCAAGAGCGAACATCCAGAGTTTAATAAGAAACGACCTTACTGTCAAGACCTCCATATTCTCATATATCGCACCCTGTCCTTCGACACAATTCCTCACTTTCCAGATCATTCGTCCGAAAAACCCCTCGATTCCCGATATTTATCGGGTCAGATCACAAGCGGGGGGGTATAGTAGTGAACTTATGCAAGTTGATGCATGTCCAAGTCCTCGGATGAACAGGCACACAATGGAATGGCAGGCCCGGATGCCTCTATATCTTGATACTATCGTACAATTCTGGTATGAGAAGACGGCTGTGAACTTGTGCAAGTACAAGCGAAATGTGCCACAACCAATAAAGTAGAGACGATGTCGGTAATGGTACGCGGATTTAATCATCTCAACTAGCATGAACTCGATAATCGTTGGGCCCATAGCCCGTGTCCACTGTGTAACCGTTTTGCGTTCCCCTATCAGCCTCAGTGAATGCATCTGACCAACTTGTTGGGTAGCCAGAGCAAACAAAGGTGACATGTCAACTGTCACGATCTCAAACAAAGCTGAAAAGTCCCTTGTCGTTACATCAGGTCGACATCTGGAACCGAGAGTTGGCGTTTCTATCTTTGTGGCAGGCAGACTTGTCATTCACTTGCACCTCTCCTCTTCTCACAGATCTTGGCTTTACTTATCTCTCTTTTTACCATGTTCCAGACTGACAACACAAGGGTTTCTGTGAGCCAATTACAAGCTTTATGTCCCTGACTTTGCCTCAAGGTTTCAAAACAGCCAAATCGTCATTGTCCCCCAATACCGAGGTAGCCACCATGACTATGTCATCAAATGCCGGGACGTGTCCCCACTCCACCTCTTTGCGATCGTCAAACGGTCGCTAACTACCTAGTGGAAGCCTTTCGGTCGGTGGCTACAGCCACCATCATCAACGATCCATGCAGCGCTAGCCTCCTGAATTGTTGCGCCCCAGATCTCTTCGGACCCGCCATTGTTGTGAACCAACAGGCCGCCTCTGGCTTCCTTTTAAAACCTCAACCCAAGGGACCTCTGTCAGATCGCTAATTCTGTTTGTCACTTCTGGTCCAACTTCTGGTCGATCATATTCTGTGTCCTCGTCGGTAACTTCAAGCATCATGTCATTTCCCTCGTCAGCCCCCGCTCTCTCATAAAGTTCCTCAGTGTAGGCCCAATTTGGGGTATCAAATTTTCCGTGAAGCAACACGATACTCCTGCCTTGTGACCTGATATGCCTGAACTCTTCAAGTGGAATTGGAGTAACAAGCTGGAGTGTCTTTGATTTCGTGTCGATGCCACGCAGTAGCACCAGCCCAATAGTCCGGGAATAGCGCGGATCCAAGGTTGCATCATTGTAGTTGGGAATAAATGGGATGGTTTCGGGACTCGTTGACACAAGCGTCGATAGCTGACTTATTGATTCCATATTGAGCTTCTCAGAGTCGTTGGCCTTAGTCGATGTTCCCTCTTGTGTAAAATCGGAGAATGCTTTGGCATCCTCTATCTCGACTGCAGCCAGTACCAGCCCGTTCACTGTATCAGCCAGCAATGCTGGGGGGCACTGGTAGTTATAGGATAGCAACCCTAATACACCGCGTTTTGACGAAGAATATTGCACAAGCAAAGGCGGTCTGGAGGAGAGCGGCGATGCGTTCCACCTCAACCTCGGGGGTGTGCCGAGCAGGGTTGAAGTCTTCGGTATTATGTCTTGCAAGTGAAAATAAGACATAGTCTGCATCGCTCTGAGATGATGAGCCGGCGTCTTTGATGTGGACTCGGATATATAGGATGGGAGTGCTGTGAACGCTAGTTCCGTTGCTGCACGCAAAGCATCGACTGCTTCCATCGGACCCTCTTCTGACATGTACAAGACTTCATGGGGGTTGATTCTCTCGATCAATTCAGACAGAAGATCCAAACCAGTTCCTTGAATCCACCCTGGGGTATTAATGATAAGCGGAGATTCAGCATAGTACTTGGAGTATGTGTCAAACAGATCTGCCGCGCAAGCTGAGTAGAGATTGGGGTCTGTAGATGGAGTGGCGGAGGCCATCGAATGGCAGCGTACAATCGTAAAGGCAGAGTTTCTGAGGCTAGGCAGTGTGAACGGTGTGCCAAGGTTAGGTTTGGTTACAGAAACGAGTGACAAAGTCCCTGCTGGTGCATATCCTGGTTGGCCTGGATCGAGGTCGAGAATCACGACACTGCGAGAGCTCTGCTTCTGATATCGATCTGTCAATAGCCCGTTCAGGAATAGACGTGAGAAAGTAGACTTCCCAGCCGATTTAGGGCCACATATCAGTGTCGACAGTGAAGGCTTCTTTCGACTAGTCGCTACAAGTGAAGACAACTTCTTGTTCCACGCAGGTGGTGAAACCAATTCCTGAATGACGCATTTCTTAGGAGCATCTTCAGAGGTATGTATCTAAGCAATTGTAAGTACGTCATCTCCTCAAAAATATAAAAACTTACAATCTCGAAAGTGGATTCTTTTTTTGTCTTCACTGAGCTCATGTCAGGTGGCTCATTCCACATCTTCGTGAATAGTGGTGATAGTCGACCCAACTGGCGTATACTCCGAGCATCGTTATCGGGGTGAAGTTCCAACCTTGTCTCTTCTGCAGTCCGTAGCACAGGAACCGGGTGGCTGTGAGGAGCATGAACCCATTCGATAGTTTCCGAGGGGTAGAGAGTAGCCCCAGCCAACGTCACTTCGCCTTGGGTCACCCGAATGCCAAAACTTCCAATGACTAAGAATCGCTGAAAAGGTTAGGCATGGTATCAGAAAGAATGGACCGCAATATTTACCTCTTTATTTGCTAGCTTTAATTCCATGACTCCCCCTGTCTTGACTCTATGATTCTGCTTAGACAGGCGGAATGATGAGTGCTGCTTCACTTCCTGAGGAGCTCCAGCCAGTTCGGGGTTTGTAGTTTCTGGTTTTCCACTGGAATACTGGTGAGCGATGTCAGTGCCAAAGATGATAGACACATACCCTTCTATTGTAACTTGCGGTTTCGCTCCGCGCTGTAGATGTGGATCTTTTACAACACTCTTCTTAGGAATTATGGAAGCCTCATTCTGACTATTGCCTTTTTGTAGCGGACTGAAGGGGTTGGAACTACTAGCCATTGGCTTCTCATCCGACTCTGAAACAGATTGCTTCGTTTTTGTAGAAGATGCTGCAGCTTCTCTTCGGGCTTTCAAAAGACTGATAGCGCTCATGGCTATATTATGTTAGTCTTGAGGTGCTTCAAAGTCTAAGAATTGCAAAAGAAGAGTAACAACTCGTACTCAGTACTTACGCTTCTCACCAACACCCTCAAGCCTTCGTTTCTTGTTAGAGGACATGACTGATATGCTCACTGAGACCAGTCTTCACCAAGATTAGTAATGAGAACCAAGCATCGATGTATAATATATTAGAAAAGTAGCAGGTTTAAGCAGTGAAAAACTATCACTGCACTGTTCATCACCTTCAAGGCTCTAAAGCAAATGAAGTGAATGCCGCGAGTAGGTGAGAGGTGACTAGATATTTCCTTATCGATAAGGAAAATAATTTTGATTTTCCATTAACTAGTTAGAGTTACCTACCTGAGCGCTAGTGACTGACTTCCGAGGCGACTACAGCTGCTATTCAATAGAAGAAATTGCATAATTCAAAAATCAAAATATCGAACTCACTTCTCGTCGGTCATTGTATCTCATACAAAAACAATCTCTCGCTTTTGTTCAACGCGTGTCATTCGCTTTACCTGCCACCAGATTTTTCTGATTTTTTCTTTTACACGAACCGGCGGCGTCGTTGCTGTAGATATCGGGTTGCCCCACTAGCGCAGCATCTTCCAAAATTTCATTTTCCAGCAACCTAAACTTTACTCTGATCAACTTCCTTCCCGCCAATTGCACCCTCACCACCAAGAAATTCAACCATAACATCCGCCCAAGATGGCGCCCAAAGAACCCTTCAAGGTACACTCTCTGAGCAAGCACATCGAGAACACGAAGAAGGGTTTATCCGCCGATGCGCAGTCCAACCGCCGTCCTACCAGCCGCCTGGCAGCTATCAAGAAAGAGTCGAG
Organism: Fusarium aywerte; assembly: GCA_013186375.1. Lineage (NCBI taxonomy): Eukaryota > Fungi > Ascomycota > Sordariomycetes > Hypocreales > Nectriaceae > Fusarium > Fusarium aywerte. Next base: position 2,915 of record JABCQV010000088.1, on the reverse strand, counting down.
CGCCGCAAACGACATCTTTGGCAACAACGACGACGATGATGACGGCTCAGGAAGTGAAAGCGATAGCAGTAGTGATGAGGCCCAGGGTAGCTTTTTGGACAGGCTTACCGCTTCTACAAAGTCTGCTCCCGCAAAGGCTACTCCTGTGAAGTCCACTCCTCAGGCTGCCCGTCGTCGCAGCAAGGATGACGAGATCGCCGACAGTGACGACGAGCGCAACGCTTCCAAGAACAAGGCCTATAACAAGAAGCCTGCTGAAAAGCCTGCGTCTTCTTCCAGCGGTTCAAGCAGCGAATCCGAATCTGATAACGAAGAGGCCAACACCAAGAGCAATGGCGCCACTACTGCCAAGGCCGCCGACGGCAGTTCCAGCTCTTCTGAGTCGGAGAGCGACAGTGATAACGAAAAGGAAGATGAGAAGAAGACACCGGCTGCTACGTCGTCCGCCGGAAAGAAGGACGATTCCGAGTCATCTTCTAGCGAGGAGGAAAGTGAGGACGAAGCCGAGTCCAAGCCCAAGCCTGCCATGAATGGCACAGCTGCTACCACCACATCTGCCAGTTCTAGCGAAAGCAGCGAGAGTGAGAGCGAGAGCGACAATGAGGAAGAGCAAGCTGAGAAGCCTGCCGCTAAGACCGCTGCAAAGCCAGCTGCGAAGTCTGCCGCTCCTGAGTCCGACAGCTCTTCCAGTGAGGAAGAGGATTCCGATGATGAGATGGTCGACGAGTCGATGCACATTGAGGACCGCGAAAGACAAGTCGCTCTCCCCAATTTTATTGCGCCCGACTTTGTCCTTCGCAAGGGTGACGATGGCACAAACGGCAAGGATGTTGCTGAGGTCTGCAACCAGGCCAACCTGGAGGGCAAGCAATTCTGGTACTTCACAGTTCCTTCCAACGTCCCTATCTCGGTTGTTCAAAACCTCGAAATCCCCATGAACCAGTCGAAAACAAGCGACAAGTTGTTCTCTCATGATGGCGAAGATTATGGTTTCTCTTTCGAGAGTATTGCTCCGAAGAGCAACATCCAAATCATGATCCCCTCTGCCGACGCCTCTCAATACCGATCTGGTAAGTGTCCTGAGTCATCACAGATATGTAGATGCTAACACATAGTAGCTCCCAAGCAGATCGATCAGATGATGCAGGTCAAGAAGATTACACAACTTGGCGCCGGCACGTCTGTTGGCCCTGCTCCTAAGCCAGCTCCTCGTGCTCAGCCCGCTGGCCTGAGAGCTCGCTACCAGCCTATTGGTGTCAACGAGCCCATGGGCACCATCGGTGATGAAGAGGATGTGGAGATGACCGAGGCTCCTGCCGCATCAGCCAAGGCTTCAAAGAAAGAGAAGAAGCGCAAGTCCAAGGAGACGTCTGAGAAGAAGCAAAAGACAGTGACTCTTCCCGGGCGCCCTAACTCCCAGGCTGTAGACGAGCCAACCCCGGACGTCCGAAAGAACAAGCGAAAGCTTGCAGCTTCTGAGGATGACGCTGCAGCTGTCACCGAGCAACTCCAGAGTGAGGCTAAGTCGGCAGCCAAGAAGTCCAAGAAGCAGAAGACAGACCGAGTTGGTAGCCCCGACTTGGGATCCGAGCCCGCTTCTGCAGCTGCCAAGAAACAGACTCCTGTTCTGCCTCCCACATTGCCTACTGCAGGAACACCAGCTGCCAAGCCTGCCGCTACACCCGCCGCTTCCAGCAAGAAGCAGAAGAAGGTCAAGGAGACTCCCGTTCCCGCTCCTCGCCAGAGCGTTGTTCCCATTCCTTCTATTCCTCACTCATCACCTCCCAAGTCTTCTCCTGCACCTGCCCCTGCATCGCAGCCTCCAACCTCGCCTATCCAGGCCAAGGCGAAGCGATCTAAAAAGTCAAAGGATAGCAAGAAGACTGCTTCAGTCAAGAAAGAAACCCCCGTACTGCCCCCCATGCCTGGTTCTTCCTCGGAATAGCGTTCCAAGGTGAAGAGTCCTCGAAAGAGCAAGGGCAAAAAGGGTAAGAGCAAGGGTACTCCCAAGATGTGAATCACTTGATTGAACGGTATCCCGGAATGGCCGGCTATGCACACCAGCGTTTATTATACATCAACACGTGCATTGCCAACGCAGGGCTATGTACAGGATATCAACGTTCTCACTGGCGGTCATCACGGACGGTTGAGTGCAACTAGGAAACCGACTATTTTCTTTTTTCTTTCTTTTAGCATAGCTTGTTGCTACAGGCTTTCGAAACCGCGATGAGGCGACAGTCTCTGTAATTTAGCGGCATGGCGTTGGTGGTGCATTTCGGTAGCGAAGGGAAAGGGAAAAAGGTGTTGTAAGAAGAAGTATGAACCAAGGACCTCGGTGGATAAACGCCCTTGAAGGACTGGCTCAGACAATCTGAATCTGGAGGACTTCGGGTTGGAAAGGATGTAAATATCACGATGTAGTCAATGTGAGAGTACAAACTATCTTCTATATCCACAACCTTGTGAAGGTGCAATGCAATGCATAAGATGGATGGTATGTCCATATGGTGATGCGATGCCAATGACAGATGCTACGGCAGCTGACAAGATAGATGCATGTATCATGCCTTCATATGAGTTTGATCGACTAGTGGTGCTGGTGTGGATGTAGACTAGCAATCTTCACAGCTGGTTACCCTATAGGTGAGTCTGTTTATGAAGCTATCACCACTTTAATATTGGCAAAACCACGTAGGTGGTTTATTTTTACTACACCTCGAATTTACCATCTTTCCTTCAGACTTTTAACTGCAACTTGATGACTGTTGACTGGATAAGCCACCAAGCCATGCCGAAGTCCAACTTTGAATTTCGAAATCCGTGGCTTCGAAACACCAGACGTTTATACCACCCACCAAAAGCCCAAACACCATTGAACTTCCACATCTCTAGTAAAAAAAAAAAAAAAAAAA